>JAXGGA010005154.1:0-80747 GCA_038373865.1 Uloborus plumipes
GAAGAAGTGTTACTAATCTTGTGAAGCATGCAATTTTTCTCCTAGGAAGAATTAACTCTTTTGTTATTTATAATTATATTAAAGGAGCAATCATTATTTCCATGTAACAAATTGCTTTTTTTATTGCTTACAATGGTGGTTAATATTTAATTGTACACTTAAAGTATGTTTTCAAAATGCATCATATTTTTTTAAAGCTGTAAAATCAGATTAGTATATTCATAAGGTTGCCAGCCTGAATACTTGAAACATTTGAACATCAATAAATAATTATATTTATCTTCAAATGTTTCAGGCATCTTTGTCACATTTTAACTAATTTCTGACTTCATTTTTTTGCACATTGAAGGCACTTAAGATTAGTAATTAAGTTATCTATTTAGGTGCTTTTTAAATTTAATGTTTTTTTTACTTGAAGGTGAACTGATACAATGGTAATCATGTAAGAGTTTTTGAATTTTGTTTTATATAGCAGTGTGCTTCCTAAGCATTTTTAGTTTAAGATATCAGTTATTTTTTTTACCTCCCGATAACGACTTTCGTATTTTAACTTGAAAATTGAGTAATAAATTTTTATACAATAATTGTAATGTACTTTATTTAGGCTCAGTTCATGATTTTCAAGAAAGTTGGTTTTGAGGGATATCCTGGACCACAAGATGCTACTTTGAAAGTTGAAATCTTTGTTCCCACAAATCAAGTTGGACGCATCATTGGCAAGGGAGGGCAAACTGTAAGTTGGCTTAATATATCTTGTTTTTTCATACGTGTCAATTCCTCAGGGGGGGGGGGGGGGAGTCTTTTATGGAAAATTAGTCCCGACCCCATGGTTTGGAAATTTTGTTCCCTATTTATATTTTTTAATGATTATTTTTGGTGGAAGTGATGCAAGTTTGAATGTAAATTTTAGTTTTACAGTCTCAAGTGTTTGGATCTCATTTCTTTTGTAATTTTGAAATTTATAGAAATCTTTACCAATATTAGTTATAGCACAGAAAAATTAAAAAAAAAATATTTTTAAGCATCCTCAAATTGATTCAGTAGTCCTAAATAAATGCTAATTACATGCAGTTTAATTATTATTCACAAGAAAGCTTATTTAAAGTTTTTTAATGTAGTGCAGCATAATTCAATATTTTAAGTTTCTTAAAATGTATTGCCTACTTGAAAACAAAATAAGATAAAATTAATGATCATCAAAATTACTTTAATGTACTTTTAATTGAGTGTCGTTTTTGACTTCCCCTCCTCTTATTTTACTCAAGATTGAAGTTTGTTTCAGGTGCGAGAACTCCAGCGTATGACTCATGCCCTCATAAAATTCCCCGAAGATGGACAGTGTCCAGAAACGGAAGAAACTGCCGTCCACATTATTGGTGATTTTTATCGCACACAAGTGAGTGCTAATCCTTGAATTTCGAGTATCAGGGAAGTTTGAATGTTTCTAAGATTGTAATGTCCACTTTGTGACGTAGCTCATCCAAATTTGTTTTTGAAACAATTAGTGCTGAACAGTCCAACTTCATTCATTCTTGCCGATCTTCACTGTGAATTCCAATTAGAGTGAAATTTTCAAATTTTATCTCTGTAGCTGAATGAATGTAGATAATTTGTTTATTGATGTATATATATTTGAATTCACTTCAAAAACCTTGTTGGAGAGCTTTTTTAGCAATTGTTCATATCTAGAATCTGCCAAATATTGTAAAATATCAAAAGTCAGGAAAATTTTTTAGTTGCCGCACATGACGTTATTTTTCAGAATTTAATCATTTTTTGAAAAGTGTCACATGGCTAGATGGTCTACACAATATTTTACAATGAACAAATTTAAATTTTAGTTTCAAAAAAATCAGACAAAACCAAAGTAAAAGAAGGAAAAAAAGCAGAAAATCATTACCTTGAAATATTTAAGTAATATATTTATTTTAAATTAAAATTAAACTTTCAACATTTATTATTAAAATTTTAACATTTATTTATTGTATTATTAAAATAAATTGATTTTGTTCAGTAAAGGATGTTTTAAAAGATAGTAAATTTACTATTAACTTACACATACCAGTTCTGTTTTCTTATAAATTTGCAACTTTCTGAACTCAGTTTATGATTAATTTTTGAAAATATAAATTAAATTTCAAAATAAAGTGTCCGATGTATGGACACCGAAGTTATTAAACTCATAAAATTTATACAAAGGTTCCAAGCTTTTGATAAATAATTTGATTGCTGATTTTGATGTATGCCTTAGCTTTTGTCATGAAATCCATTTGTTTTATTTTCATTAAAATTTTAATTTCACAATTTCATTTGTTGGCAGCTGAGTTGTTTTAGTATATTTCATATTCTTTAGAATGCTTGTTTCAGTGTGCAGGTAAAAAAATACTTCATTTGAGCAAAATTTATGTTCAGCCAGTACAAAAATAATTAATTTTGTTCTCCAATTGCAGGCTGCCCAAAGACAAATTCGTGCCCTCGTTTACAAAAGCAATGCTTACCAGCAGAGGAGGCGCATGTCCCAACAATCTCTACCGAACATCCAGAATTGATTCCTCTCTCATCTCTGACGGGGAAAATATGACTGCCGTATCCGAGACTTCTTTTTTCTTTTTTTCTTCCTTTGTCTGGGGAATGGTTGTACCACACTCTGTCATGCAATTTGGCCGGACACTTCCTTCACCAAGAAAAGTCTGAGGATTCGGGAAGTATGCGGCAGTGGCATTTTCTGGGATTGGAAGACATGAATGACTGAAAAATTGAACAAAGCTCTTTAAAAAATAATAATGAAATCAAATTTAAAAAATGCCAATGTTTAGTTAGTACAAATTTCAGGATCATGGCCATTGATCCCCTCTTTTTTCTTTTTTGTAAAGAAAACTATATTTATGAAAAGTTTATTTTTGATACTTGTTGGGGAAACGTTTTTTGTTTAACTTTGTAATGTTTTTTTTTCTCTCTGAAGGTGAAGGACTTGTCCTGAGGAAAAATTAGTTTCTCCACCAAGAATGAAATCTACTAATTGAATGAAAAATTAGGCTGATTTTGATTAACTTCTTTGATTTTGCATGAGTTAATGTTAAAACTTCTTATAAGCAAAATGTAGGTTAAAAGTTGTACCTCCACGAAATCCTTTCTAGTCCTTGCTACTCGAATATTTTGGTGCTAAATTTTTACTAAACGTATGAAGATCTCTCGACTTTATTTCCTTTCCTCGACATTTCGAAGCAGTTCGAGTAGCAATGTAACTTTTGCATATGATTTCTACCTCTATTTTTCTCCAAGGGAAATGCTAGTTGCTAATTGGTTCATTTGGAACAGTCCGGATGCTTTCGGTATAATGGTAAGCTCAATGAGGCTAAATAATAATGTCGGAGAAGTTCTATGTGCAATGTATTAATTTTTTGTTGTTTTTTCGGGATTTATCTACCAGATAATTCATGCAATGAACCAATTGTTTTCATTTAATAGTATAAAATTTATTTTAATTGTTAAATTTTATTTCTTAAAGTCCTTTTACAAAAATGGCTTTTATCTCCATATGTGTTAAGGAAGTACAAATAAACTGCATTTGCAAACCAATCAAATATTTTTGTCAAAACTGCCATGTACTATAAAAAATAAACTTTTTTCATTTCATATTTGTTTGTGTTTTTGAAGTCTTTATTCTGCCATTGAATGGCATTTTTCTGTAAAATTCCCAATTTGGGACATAGAGTTAGGTAACCTTCAACATAAAGTTACCTGGCAGAATATTGTTAAGAGTTTGTCTTACCTTCAAACTTTCTGAATTGAAGATTCCAATCTTGATAAAAACACAATAAGTTTATTTACAAAAGAGCACGTAATAATTGAGGGCTTGGAAGATGAAGGGGTTATGTAACAAAACCCAAATTTAGAGTATTTCAAGTTCAAAGTTTCATTGTTTGCTGCTGCTTTCTCGGCCTTTTGACTAAGATCAAAGTAGTTGCTGCAGCTTTTTTGTTTTCCAGTTTTGTTGAGTGAGCATATGAAGTTGGTCTTAATTCTTTGATAAACTGTCGTCCACACTTAATCGGGTAACGGATAAACGAATACCCCGGTTTTACGAATAATACATCCCAGAACCCATGCCATAGACGAAATGTTAAAGATCCCCGCTTAATTGAATAATATTTCTTGGAACCGACAGTATTCGTTTAAGTGGGGCCGACAGTACCAGATTTTATTTGCTTACCTGTATCCATTGCGTACCCTTGTCCAGATTGCATTTTCAAAAAAATGTAAGATTGCCCCTTCATCCCCCAAACTCTTTTATTGTTCAACATCTAGCAATTAAGCAAATATCAGTACACCACGTATTAAAATGAAAATACTCGAACAGCTACTCAAATAGATAACTAAGAGAAACATTCACAGTATGCTAAAGATAAAACTGATCTAAAAAGAGTGTTACACCACGCTTTTTTATGTTCGCAAAGGACGTTTCTACATCTTTCCAAGGATTTCCCATTGAAGAATTTTCTTTGAAGAACCATGTACAAAATGAAAATTTCACAAGGCAGATGTTCATTAACTGTCGTCCCCCTTAATCGGGTAACTGATAAACAAATACCCCGCCCCGCTTATTCGAATAAAATCTCCCAGAACCGAATATTTCCCATGCCGTTTATGCAGGGCGAGGACTTGGTCACTTTTCTCACCTTTTGAAATTTTGGTTACTTTTTGTCACCTTTTGGATTTTTTGTCACCTTTTTAAACCTTTCTTGAAATGTGTTTTGAAAAAATCTATTTTTGATAAAATTTTTGAAAAGTATGAATATTCTTTTCTTTACCTAAAAATAAATATAATTAAAAAAAAAGCAAAATTCTGTCATTCAACTATTAAAAAAAAGTGTTTTACATGTGGCTCATTGACAAAACAATGCCTTTCGAAGCCCCCTGTTTAAAAGTTAAAAAAAATAAACAAAAAACAGGTGCACCTGTTCCAAGGATACTTGTCAGTTTTTTTTTTTTTTTTCTTGAAATGAAATTCGGTTGATTTGCATGGAGATGGGATTTTCACTCATTCTCTATTATCAATACTTTTTAGTGAACATTTATGCTTTGTATTTACAGAGAAACAAGAAAAAGATTTTGCTATGAGCTATTAAAAATATGAAAAAAATAAAATATGTTCATTAAATAATCATCATTATCTTCACTTCATAATTTTTGGTGTTAATATGATTGATTTTAAAGAAAAATCTTTGAACATAACTAGGAGTGATTGTGTTCTGGTAATTTACCGGATTGCCGGTATTTTCATGATTGGTTCATGTTTGAAAATACCGGAAATATAATAAGTATGCTTTTATCTTCTCACCTCTGGAATTTTTTTGCTTTTTCGAATTTTCGATGATTATACCGATAATTATTAATAATATTCATCGAATAGAAATGTTAAGCTGCCATTCTAATTGTTTTTTTGATTTAATAAATTATTTTATTTGCATCTTTTTTTATTTTGATGCCTTCATTTAAAAAAAAATGCAATCGATTTGCATCCGTTATGAGAATAGAATTTTTCTCATTTTTGATGCTTATTACCCTTAGGAGACAAATAAATGCAATATATTTATATTAAAAAATCGTCAATTTAAAATGTTAGGAGTGAAATTCTGCCTTTTTTATGAAAATCAAAATGTCTAAGTTTAAATTGGAAGATTTGATAAAATTTTATTTTGCTACAATTATGTGGATAGTAAAAATATGTTTATCGTAGAGCTTTTAATTGAATCTGAAGTAAGTTTATTTGAATTCTTTTATATGCCGCTTTCATACTTTTAACGCCTTAATTTTGAAATTGGCATTTCTTTGCTTCCGCTGTAAATTCATACTTTGCACTTTTGATGCTTGCTATTCTTTGTTAAAAGGCAAACAAATAAAAAAAAATTTTTGGAGATAATTTGTTCAGCACCAGCTCAAAAGTAACTTTATTACTCATGTTAAAATTTTAATTAAATGCATGCACAATATTTTGACTGAAAACTATTTGAAATTATTCGACTACATGAAATGTAATAGTTTATGAAAAGAAATTAATTATTATATATGTATAGTTATAAAATTAGTTGCGCTGAAGAAATGGGGCCTTGGTATTAAAAAAACACCCTCCCACACACACATTTTCTCTTTAAAACTTTCAGGTGTTTTTTTATGAACTCACAATCACCCCTGCATAACAATTTACCCTGAAAGTTTTTGAAAATATCCTAAAATGATTTATTTTGTTACTTCCAGCCCTATCATGTTCATGTTCGGAATTTAAGTCGTTAAAAATAGTAAGTAGGCTATTTTGGTATAAGTCAGAAAAAATTATAATTGTTTTCTGTTTTTTTATTTCTTAACAAATTACTTTTGGTCACCTTAGTTTTAAAATTTGTCACCTTTTTCAAAGACCATCAGCAGTCCTCACCCTGTATATGCAATGTAAAAGATCCCTGCTTAATCAAATAATATTTCTTGAACAGACAGTATGTAAAAAAAACTTCACAGGGCAGATGCCAAATTTGGCGACACCTAGCAATTTCTCGTCCAAAATGATAAAAAGCAGGAAAATCAACTTTCAAGTGAAATTACAACAAAACTAAGGTAATTTTAAGTGAAGATTCACAGGATTAACACCAAATTTAGCATATTAAGAATAAAACAACAAAGATAACCACCATTAACAAAATTTCACAGTGTGAAGAGGCTGATGGATTTGTGGAGACCTTGTTTTGCACATTTAGTTTGGTTGGAATGCACCAGAAATCATTCGAGTTTTTAAAAAATTATTTTACTTTTACGTGTGCTGTATGGAATTTCATCATGAATCTATTCATAAAGTTTTTCATAAGAAAAGCAATATTTGATGTACCCAGCTTACTAAATCTAATTATTACTGTATAATCTCGAATCTCTTGGGAAGAGAAAAAATTCAAGATATAGTCCTGTAGGTTTTGAAAAAAATACGTGAATAACTTACAATTACATACATTATAGATATTAAAACTACATACAATACACAGGTTAAGCTTGTGTAATTCGACACGTTGATAAGTTAACATTTATTTTTCCAATGGTTGGTCCAATGTTAATTTCAATTGGTGCAAACCTGTTAAACTTGACACACATTTACAGAAACCTCTAAGTCGACATCCACTTGCTATTTCAGTCCTCGTTTTGATGACTATATTCTTTCACTTTGGACATTTATGAGAATTTTGCTGTTTATGAGTCAGTCAATTTGTTGTTTTTCTGAAAGAGCTTTTAAAAAACTACCATTTGTACCCCCCAGGAGTCGGCTACCACACTGTGCTGTTATTGCAGTCCGTGGTTAGAAGGGGGTAGAGAATGTAAAACACACACACACACAAGGTAACACAACTCATGTTTTTCAAACAAGTTTGAGCAGGTCTTTCTCTTTAAGAGACCTAATTGGCAAGGAGCTCTTATCTCTTCAAAAAATACGGATTAATTCCTAATAAAATGCTCAAAATTGTTCTATACTACACTGCAAGGTTTCTTGACAAAAATATCCTGACGTTAGCCAATGAAAAACGAGCTAGATAAAACGTCACAGCCTACTTGGCGAATTAGAGGAGATCGTTAACTGCTTGTGAGCTCTTATTGGCTCCGCCCGTAACGACGTCAGTGTCAACTTAAATTGCTGTCTAGTATAGTATCTATTTTGTTATGTTATTTTCAGACAAAGAAAGAAGAAAAATTTCTCTGAAATTTATTTTTATAACGTGGATTGGAAGCATAAGTAACTAAGCAATAGAGAAAACACTATAATAAACTGTGGAACATGGTAAGTTGACATCCGCTTAACTCGACATATTTTCGTGGTCCCTTGGGGTGTTGAATTACCGAGGTTTCACTGTGTTTAAAATTTTTACAAAAAAGTAGGTCATTTGTTTTTTGTTTTTTCATATTAAAGCGCTTCTTCTGAATTAGTAATTAAAGTGTTTCAATAATTGTCACAAAGTGGTGTATTAATTACTCTGCTTTTCAAAATATTTCACCCTTGTGGGTCCCTCCCACTTCGGTTACACTCAAAACCCTTGGGGTCATAAACGACTCCAATGTTTCCTTTAATTTATTTATTATGATTATTAAAGTTGTATGCATTTTTTAAGTTCACACACTTTTTAATGACAAAAAAAATTTTAGAGCAAAGCTTACAATAACTGTAAATTTATTTACAACTATTGGACCCGAAACAAATGATTTTTGCTGGTAAATTTCAAACACTTTTGACATTTTTCGCTACATTTTTTATCCAGTTGTCATAGAAAAAAGTTTAGCGATTTTTTAATTTTTTGGTATTTTGTTTAAGAAACCCCAATGGTCTTTGTAAAAAATGCAAATTCGGGAAAAATAAAACAATAATTTCATAAAAAACTAAAAGAATAAAAGTCACAAAATGCAGTTCTAAACAAATGGTTGATTAACAAGATATATTAAACGAAAATAGCAATGGGGTTATATATGACCCCAAAGGGTTAATAAGTTTGAAATGAGTGAGATCTGCCTCTTGACTAATTTTAAATTGTGTGCATTTTCCTACATTCAGTTAATTTTCTCCATAAAAAAAGAAAACTAAAGTGTGAAAGACCCATTGATAATCGGGGTTTTACTGTACTATGCCAAAAAATAAAATGCTTATTTTGTATCGAATTAACCTTACTCCTGCCTCCTCCCTAATTGTACACTATAAACTTCAGATTTGATTTCAGCATGCTAAAAATACCCCATACTCTAACTTCGGAGGCAATTATTTCAGGCTAGAGATCTCGGTGCAAATATTAATGCAAACTAAAGTGGTAAGACGCAGTAGCGTACACAGACAAATCATTTCAGGGCGGGGGGGGGGGGGCTAAGTCAAGACTCTTTGAGGGGGGCGGGAGCAGCTCATGAAATGTCGCTAAGGCAGGAATTCAAGTGAAACACCATTGCAATCGCTACTGGAAGTGAATTACATTATCATCAACTTAACTTGGCACTGACGTCACTACGGGTGGAGCCAATAAGAGCTCACAAGCAGTCAGCGATCTCCTCTTATTCACCAAGTAGGCTGTGACGTTTTATCTAGCTCGTTTTTCATAGGCAAACGTCACGATGTTTTTATCAAGAAACGTTCTAATGTAATTCATTTCCAGTAGCGATTGTAATTTGCGATCGCCTGTTTCACTTGAATTCCTGCCTAAGAAAAGTAAATGTCTCGAATTTCTGTTTTAATGCCTATTTAAGTCGACAAAAATACATCATTAAAAAAATTTTTTTGTTATTAAAATTATTGTGAAGAAAGAGTTTTGATAGACACAGAGAATGACAAATTTAAATTGAAAAACATTTCTTCATTGAAAGAGGTGTTACTGAAACACTTGTTTGCAATATTTTGAAAACTTACGCTCTAATAATGTTAATTTTGCTGTTTATTTTACTATTGTTTCCAATACCGGGTCTCAATTCAATTCTCTGAAGTTTATTTAACAGAATTGGATGATTGAAAAACATCAGTTGGTATTTCTAAAACATAGATTTGCAATAAAAATGAACAAAATGGAATAATAGGTTAATCCTAAGCATGACGTACAGCAAAATAGACATGTCAAAAAAAAAATCTTTTTTTAAATTTTGTCCTATACTTAATTATCTGTTCTGAAAGTTTTTCTCATTTTGGGATTTCAAAAAAAAAAAAAAAGAAGGGAATTTAGAAAAACAAACAAACTTAGCTTACATTTTTAAAATTCGTTTTGAAAATTTCTGAGAGGGCTGCAGCCCACCCCCTGAGTACGCCACTGGGTAGGAGCAAAAAATAAATAGATCATTAATGTTACAAACCAATTGATTCTCAATAAAGTATACATTAGCTTTGAAAAAAGTTTTTAGGCCATCCGTGAAACAATCTGGACAAATATCTGACTGTTTCAAACAAGTTCAGTGCCGTACCAAGGATTGTTTCCAGGGAGGTACTTAAATAAGTATCACGAGGAACTCCAATGAGTGAAGTGAGAGGCAAACTTAGGGACATTTAACCCCCCCCCCCCCCACCAATATATATATATATATATATATTTATATATATAATATATTATATTTCATTTTAGGAGACCTTGCCGACGTCAGAATAGATAGAGAACCGCCGTGAAAATATTTTAAATTGAAGTCTTAAAAACGAATTTTTAAGGGCGTTAGAAAAGGTATGGAATGGGAGGGGGGGGGGGGAAGCCTTCTACAGATTTTTTTTCATACGGCGCAGTTTTCCGATAATGGACGTTTGTAAAACGCTACTTTTAGAATTGGCTTGGTAGCTGTATGAGGAAAAGAGGGCTTAGAGTTTTCGCCTGATTTTTTTAAAGAATTGAAAGCAATTTTAGGCTGTTTTGGGTAAGAAATGTCAAAGTGCAG
This sequence comes from Uloborus plumipes, assembly GCA_038373865.1. NCBI lineage: Eukaryota > Metazoa > Arthropoda > Arachnida > Araneae > Uloboridae > Uloborus > Uloborus plumipes. The sequence goes on from JAXGGA010005154.1 coordinate 10,417, forward strand.
GCCGGCGGAAATTTCTAAAAGTGAAATTTTAAGCTGCGAAAGTGACATGAAGGTGGGGTTTGGGGTCTTCGGTCAGAACCTTTTTGAAAAGCCCTAACAGCACATTCTTGACTACATTAGAGGACTCTATAGGAGAAGTGTCATTATTTAGAGGCTTTTTCCGAAAAGTTATGGAAAAGCTGATAGTGTCGGCAATGCGCTGAGACGTTAGTTGATGTGTTGGCACTTACTGTAATGTTTCAAAATTGAATGTTAAAAAAATGCCGTTTTATGCTATGTTTAGCAATTTCAAGGGGGCTCGGTTGCTCTCCTCGGAAATTTTTGAACATTGAGGTTCTAAAATTGCAATTTTAAATTATAACTTTCGGAGTAGAGGAACCGATTTCGAAGTTATTCTTACAAATGTTGGACAAAAAAGGGAGGTGCGGAGCAAGGGCGGATCCAGCTTGTGGTTAAGGATCGGGCTATTTTCGAAAAGGACAATTTTTGAGCAAAAGTGGAGGTGTTTGGAATTTTTTTTGTAATATTAGACCCAAAAAATGCATCAAGATTTTAATCAAGATTTGGTCGCTTAAGGGGGAGGGTGGTCGTGACGACCAAATCTAGGACCCCCCCCTGGATCCGCGCTTGGTGCGGAAGGTCCCTATTAAAAATACTTTGAAATTGAAGTCCCAAGGCTTTTTTGAAGAAGAGGGTAAGTGTCCCTTCTTCGAAACTGTTTCGCATTTGAAGTCCTAGGGGGGAAAATGGCCAAAATAGAAAGCGGGACTGCTGCTTGGCAGCTCTCTCCTGAAAAATTTTCAAAATTAGAGGCAAAAAACGCAATTTTAGACTCTCTTTGGCCTTTTTAAGGAACTTAAGGTTAAGGTCTCATTAAATAAGTTCGCTTTGATGCTCCCGGGAGGGGCTTAGACCCCCTTAGCCAACGCCCGTAGCTCCCTCCGTAGGTGCGATGCGACAAATGAAAAAAATAAGGGTTTGTATTCAGTGTACTTCTGCTTATGTTTTAGGCACGTATGTGTTGAAAATTGCTTTTAACATAAAGATAGAGTAAAAAAAATCAATGTGGCTTCATCTGTAACAGACTGAAGTAAGTCAAAGAGGTTTTTTTTTAAGTTCTTTTAAAGTTTCGAGAAATGAAAAAGGTGAAAACTTTCGTTTTGTTGTATAACATATTCACATTACGAATTTCCCAAAAAGTTTTTTTTCGATTCGGTATAGTGAACAAGTGGTTGTTCGCAATTTCAGACTCAAGTCTGAAAGTTCACGATTGCCGTTGTTCAAATTACATGAAACATTTTTTACAATTGTTTTTACGGGAGGGGAGGAGGCGGGGTTGGCGGCTAAAAAGAAATCCGGCCTTTTGTTCTTTCGGGACATTCTAATGCGTATATCTGATGGATGAGGACGTTGGGCATCAAAAAATTGCAATATTTGCCAAATAAGGACATTTTTGGGGAGTCAGAGCGATCATTCATGACTTCCCATCGGAATGCTACTGCATACTACTCTTGCTTGTTTGTATTGCTGAACAAGAAAAAGAGGATCAGTTGTTGAGGTGGAAGGAAACATTAGGTAAATGGAAAATAAACTTCGGAATCCGAACAGAGCTCAGCCCCAATTAGTTCTCATTTCGGAGGTTCTAATTGAAAGTTGTTGCGAGCATGAGTCTAAATCCGGCCATGGTGAAGACTATAGGTAATTATACTTACAAGAGATTCGCGTGTTTCCAAATGATTCCGTAGACGACATCTTCGTTTGAAAATGATACCGTGAAAAGAGTTGTTTTATAAAGTTTAGTAATCCTATATTTTCTTCTCCAGCAGGTTTACTGGTTGTCCTGAAATAACTGGTTTCAACTCGTGTTTCTTGCCAGGTTGAAAGTTACTATGAACATTTAGTTGTGAACAAGCCGCCAAGGCAGCTTTTGTTGAGTTTTCAGCGTAACGCATCTCTTTAACCCATTAATGCCTAGCGTCCCTTTTTAGGGACGGTCCAAAAAAGGGTCTGAATTTCCCAAAATATAAACATTTCAACCAAATAATAGTGTTCAACTAGTACCTTGGTATTGTTTCAATTCGTTATTAACAGATTGCAGCATATAACCATTGTGAAGAGTGTTCTGTAGCAGTTTTAATAAGATCTTTATCAAAAATGACATCGTTCACAATCTCAAGAAAAAAAGCTAAGTTTTCAAAGTTATTCCCATCTTCCCAATTTATGTTAATTGCTAATTTTATTTCTTCTTATAAAATGTCTTTTTAAATATTATATCGTAGGCAGAAAAAAATTTTAGTGAAAAAAGTATGTACTCTCTGCGGTCTATCGTAACTTTTAAGGGACGATTTTTCTTTCCTTAATAAAAAAGTTATTTTTTATATGATATTTTTTTTATTATTTTTCCTGTCCATTAAAGACTGTTTGTAACCAGTATACAAAATATCATTGAAAAAGAAAATGTCAGGCATTAATGGGTTAACCAGGCCCGTCATTTAGGGGGGTGGGGGCAGGGGGGTCAATTGCCCCTCTGGCTTTGAGAAATAAATGCATTTACATATAAGTGGGCGTAGTTTTTAGCCTACTTTCCCGTTAAAAATAAAAGAAAGACGAAAAAAGTATTAAAAGTGGCTTAATGCGTCTAAAAAATATCGCCAAGTGAAAAAAAATATCGCCGAGTCCAAAAAATATCGCCAAGTTAAAAAAATAAAAAGGTAAAATGAATATCGAAAAATTAAAAATTTGAAAGTAGGGTATTGAGATGGGGAATTTGTGTGTCTGTCTGTCGGTCGGTCGGTCTGTCGGTCTGTCTGTCCCCCCCTAATAACTTTTGAATGAACATTCCGATTTGGACAAACTTTTTTTTGTTGGAAAGATCTCGGCGAGTACAGCTCATTCCCATATTTGATTTTTCGATTTGAACAATTTTTGGTGCAACTTTAAACCGTTCAAACAACCTGGCCCGCGATATTAACTTTTTAGTTAACAGTCCGATTTGAACAAACTTTTTTTTGTTCGAAAGATCTTTTCAAGGGTACTTCATTCCCGTATCTACATTTTCGATTTGAACAATTTTTCGTTCAACATTGAACCGTTCAAACAAGCTGTCACCCCTAATAACTTTTGAGTGAACAGTCTGATTTAAACAATTTTTTTTTTGTTCGAAGCATTTCGGCAAGGACACTTAATTACCGTATTTAAATTTTAAATTTGAACATTTTTGGTTCAACATTGAACCGTTCAAGCAACCTTTTCCCACCTAATAACTTTTAAGTGAACCGTCCGAATTGAATAAACTTTTTTTTGTTCGAAAGATCTTATCAAGAATACTTCATTCCCGTTTTTAAATTTTCAATTTGAACAATTTTTCGTTCAACATTGAACCGTTCAAATAAGCTCTCACCCCTAATAACTTTTGAGTGAACAGTCCGATTTAAACAAACTTTTTTTTGTTCGAAAGATCTCGGCAAGGATACTTCATTACCGTATTTAAATTTTCAATTTGAACATTTTTTCGTTCAACATTGAACCGTTCAAGCAACCTTTCTCCACCTAATAACTTTTAAATGAACCGTCAGAATTGAATAAACTTTTTTTGTTCGAAAGATCTCGTAGAGACTCATTCCCATATTTCACTTTTCAATTTGAACCATTTTTCGTTCAATGATGAACAGTTCAGAAAAAAATTTAACATGAGCGCCTACTGGAAAATTTAAATTGAATGTTGATTCTGAACTTCAAGGCGGATTTCCTTCAAACTAACTTTGTAAGAAAATGATTTTGATAAATAATGTATTGTAAAGTACTTTTCTGAATAATCTTCTGTGAGGACTCTGATTCCGACTCCGACTCCGCAAACATGGCGGAAATGCAGGCTCAGAAAAAAATGACTGACTGGGCAGACGATTTTTTGTTTATTTATTTATTTGTTTTGTTTAATTTATTATTATTATGATTTTTTTTTTTTGGCAGACGATATTTTTTTTTTTTTTTGCTAACAAAAATTTTTCATTCACGAGAGCATTTTATTCTTTATTTATATTTAACAACTGGCAACGGATTAAAAATGAAATTCAAGACATTTTATTAACGAACGAGTTTTTTTTTTCTTTCTTTGATAAAATGTGTTTTGAAGTTCTTTGTACTTTTATTTTATTTATTTTTTTTTCTTTTGAAAACGATTGTGGAATTTTTCTACGGAAGAACTATAACAGTTACATTCTTTAAAAGGTGCGACAAAACTTAATTGACTCGTTTATTTAATTTTTACGTGTCTATTTTATCTGATGAGAGGGGTATATTTTGCTTTTAGAAATCAGCTTTAAGTGCTATAGAGGTATGTTTGACATAATTTTCAGTTTCAGATAATCAAGAGAATATTGATCAGATGCTACAATGCTGATGTCGGTGTACGGGAAAGTAGGCTCGTTTAGTTCTTGACAGAACGTCTTGTTGCTGTTTTCCGATGAAATTGCATTGTGTTTTCACCCTTTGCCCCCCCCCCCCCCGGAAAAACTTGAAAAGACGTCCCTGTCTATAACCATATTTCATTTCCAACAATGCCCTTCGGGGACTTCTCAGCGCGGAAACCTCTTGAAGCAATCTTTTCGATCTTAGTTGGCCTGTGTGGTAATCAGGCCCTGGTAAGAGGCTTAATATACTAATAGAAAAGTTTTCGATTTTTCCATTTTATTTTTAATATGAAACAGTCACATGCATGAACATCATTCGTGAAAAAACTTTTACAATACGACAGTTATTTTTTTTTTAAAATAATTATTAAAGTTCAAGCGACTGTGACGTAAAATGACTGGCAGTATTTTTCGCTCTTCCACCTCCGGTGCCAATCCAGCCAGAATCTTGGATAGAGAAAGCGCATTCACAACGCTGCTTGAGCATTGAGCAAGGCTGCCGAACTAGCTAAACAGTCGCCAAGTAATGCATTCAAAAAAAAAAAAATAAAAGTTGACTTCCGTTTTCTCCATAAAAAGTTTGAAACTACAACAGTGACAGGTTATTGGATTGCCCTTTGACGTGACGAATACAGTCTTCATAGTGGATTAACGGACTTAAACTACTAATTGATAACGAAGGGAAACAAAACCCCGCAATCAGGGCCGCCGTTTGGGGGGGGGGAATACTGGACCTCTAGTTCCCTGGCCCGGAGCTTTGGGGGGCCCGTAAGGTTATGAACATGTTTTTCCAGTAATAGTGTCAATAATTTCACAAAAAAAAAAAAAAAATCTCGCTTTCCATTGCCGATTCTCAATATGAAACAATTGCTAGTACAAACACTAATGAATGAAACACGCTTGCGCAAAGGAAAATGTACCGCTTTTTAGAATCATCTGGTGATACAAAAAACGCGAAAATAAAATCAGATGCACACTTTGTAACCAAAAAAAAAAAAAGGTTTTCCGAATTTTTTTTTCTCCTTTTTTTTTACAATTGCAAATGTGCTGAAACGATGGCATGAAAATATGCAATTTGGGGGGGGGGGGGCATGGGGGGCCCGCCATTAAAATTGGTACCGGGCCCCATCGCTGGTAGCGGCGGCCCTGCCCGCAATGAAAAACTCGTATAGCTGCAATACAATTTTTGTGCGCGACAGTTGCAAAACACAGCCATGAGGTTTTATTTCTCAAGGCTATCGCTGTTTTGCGCGTGGGGTTTTTAAAAAATCACTAAAAATCAATTAGTGTTTTAAAATTCGACGATGGTGAATTTTTGTGTTTTTAAAGTATCTTAACAACTGTACTCAAGGTTGGAATATTTTAGAGGTTCATTTTTCCCTTAATAATTCTTTCTCTTTTTTTTTTTTCTTGGAGAAAACTCGTTACAAATTTTCTGCAAATTCGCTTTCTCCTTCCCTTCCTTTTCTAATTTAAACAATGGACAAATAGCTCTGATGAAAAAAAAAGGTTTAGAAAACCTAATTTTCTAAATTTCTATGTCCACTCCACTGCCCACTGCAGCTTTATAAATACAGCCGCAAATAAGAGCTAAATGAACGCGTTTCAAACTTTCCTACTTCCCCAACCGCGTGCAAAAAGAAACAACAATCCTCCGCAACCTGAGCAGCCGACTAATCACAGCGCGGACAGGAAGGGAGGGGGGGGGAGACCGACAGAACAAGCCGCTTCCTCTCCTTCCACCCATGCGTCAAACGCGATGGCGGGCAGCAGTGTTTGTTGAATTTCCAACTTCATTTTTCGGCGGATACCTGCAAAATTTGTAAACCGCTCTTTTGTTGTCCTGTTGTTGGACGTCCGCGGCTATTTAACTCCCCGGATTTCCCGCCAAAGCGACTGCGAAATACTTTCGGAACGTCATTTTTGTGGATGGAACGCTTTTTCTGTCTTCCACCTGCAGTGTGAATCCTACAGGTGCATCGAACTTGTTTCAAGTCTGTTGACGGCGTGGAAAAAAGAATGACAGAATGTGTGTTTGTGTGGACCGCAACCCGTCTGGCGTAAAGTGTCATCTATTTGTGTTTACAAGTTCTTCCGAATTTCGAGGAAGATGAGTGAAAGTCGCAGTTACATTTTGTTGTTCCATTGTTTACTATTTTTAGAGGTACGGATTAGTTTTTGAATTTTTTTAACGTGTGGCAAAAAAAGAAAATGTAAATAATGACTCTTGAAAGTTTTACAATAATTTGCAATTGGAATTTTTAAATTTGTTAAATGTTTTACAAAAATGTGCAGTTGGAATACTTTTTAATTTATTGAATGTTTTACAAAATTACTCGTTTGTTTACTTCTGAAGTACTAGCTACGGCTTATGAATAATTTAAAATGTAACAACTGTGTGTGTAAAGTATATTTTGAAGATTCGAACCTCTGAGCAAATTTATGATGTGAAGTAAAAATGTCAGAAGAAATTTAACTAAGAAATGCGTGTTTAAACGATAAAAATTGTACATTTTATTGCTGTGGTTTAAATGCTGTGATTATTTTGAGTCATGTTTTTGGTGGAAGATAGTACTGAAGCATGTTTTTAGCACAAATTGTGATCAATTTATCAATTTAAATAATTGTCCTTTATTAGATGATCAAGTTCAGATTTTACTACAGCAGTACGCATTTTTTAAATATAACTTAAATAAAATACGTGAATGCTACAATTAATTCAAAAAGATAAAAGAAAATTTTACTTTGCAGCTGTAGCGTTTTATTCTTTCTATTTTAACAAAGAACATAAAGAATCAAATGAAGAAAACAATTCTTATTTCTTAGGATTTACCGATGATTGTAGTTGACTGTTTGATCAAAGGAAAGATTAATGTGACATGTTAGTCGCACTTGCTACAACACTGTTTTTCAAGTTGTCATTTTGGAAATTGATACAAAAAATTCTTTGAAAAAGTTATCGTGTAATTCACAAAAAAAAAAAAAAAAGAGTTGTATTTAACTGTCACATGTGTCAGCTACAGAACAGTACCTCACAAATCTTTCTCTTGAATTGGATGTATTTTTCCGGTTATGTTTAAACGTTTGTCCTGTGCAGGAAAAACAATTGCGTTTTAAAATTACGATTCAACACTTACAAGATATTATATAATTTATTACGAATCTGAGTTCTGGAAAAAAGTATGTTGGCATGATGTTTGGAAAAATTTGTGACATTGATTCCATCCAGTCATAACCTGAAGATACAGCTTTTCTTCGACGAAAGTTCACTTTGAATCAGAAAAAACAATTGCGTTTTAAAATTACGATTCGACACCTAAAAGATACCTTATAACTTATTCCTAATCTTATTTCTGGAAATAGTATGTTGGCGTAATGTTTGGAAAAATTTGTGAATTTGAGTCATCATGATTCGAGGATAAAGCTTTTCTTTTCGATGCGAGTTCACTTCGAATCGAATCATCCTTCCACCTGTGCTTGAATCACGCATTGCCCCAGCTGGAGGAAATACCGCTTCACTTATTCCTTCAATTAAAAATGCAAATAACAGCCATTTGTTTGCCTCCTAACCCCATCGAGTGATCTCGTGTGTTGCAAAAGGTGTGTGTGAAATGTCTCGATTTGTGGGCTGCTGGATATTGGTGCTGTGTTGTGTGTTCCATAGCTGCTCTGCTCAGGAGACCTGCTACCCCCCGGGGGGCGTGGCGGGAATCGTGGTCGCGACGATCGTCGTCACGGTGGTCGTCGGGGGGCTGGCGACCGCCCTCGGATGGAGGTTTTGGAACAGGAAGCATGGTGAGTGCTGTTTCTCTCGTATTAATAAAATTGATGATTTTTTTTTCTTTAGGTTGAAAGCCTGGGGCGCCCGATGGGACGTCATCGTGACCCATGCCAGCATGTGCGCCCACATGCGAAATTTTAGGGGGGGGGAGGGTCTCAGATATTTCCCCCATGGTTTTGCTGGATACTTTTCCCTTAGAAAGCAATTTCAGTGTGGAATAAAAGTTGACATTTTTGATAACTCATTCATTAATGGCTGAAGAAGGAATGTTTGCCGGAAAAATTGTACTAAAAGCAAAGAACTAATTTCTAGGGGGGTCTTGAGCCCCCACTTTCCCCCATTCCAAACAACATGTATTCATGCAGCAAAATCAATTCAGTTTTTCAGGGGGAGGGGAATCGAAGGGTGCACATCGGAAAACAGCAGAAACCAAGCGAAGCCCACTTATATGTTAAAGCATAGATTTCTCAAAGACGGTGGGAAGGGGGGTGGCAATTGACCCCCCACCGCCCTTAATAACGGCTCTGCCTTGATCTCCTAAAATATTTCCTTGTTCTATTCATGTTGTCTGGCGATTCGCCAAATTTGAAGACATAATAGCAATTTTTAAATGCAATGCCCGAATTTCGTTTTCATTACATGTATGTAAGTGTGCCGTATTTTATCATCTGGTGAAATTTGGAGGTCCATTCGGCAAGTTTTGAACTTCTCTTTCTCAGAAATGTAAGTTTCGGCTCGTTTCTGTGTAAACCACAGGTAAGAGGGGTCTGTCTTGGCTGCCTAAAATAGACTGTTCATGAAACGGACGATCCCTGAAACGGGGAAATGTGTCTTAACCCATTTATGCACAAGTTTTTTTTAATAATTTCTTTTCAATTTTTATCTGCTTAAAACTCTTACTTAGAATGGTTTACATTCATTTTATGCTTAAAATAGGTCGAGGTTGCCATATTTATTAAGTTATTTAACGTCCAGTTTGTTGGATATTTTGCAGATATGTGAGCAAAATACGACCTTACTTGACTTTACTTTTGCAAAGTAACATTACAGAAGGCATCTGTGCTCAATTTTAAGAAAATCATTTTAAAATAGTTTAATTTTATGAAAAATAAGTTCGCAAAAAAAAAAAAAAAAAAAAACTTGCTGTGGCTACCCATGCTGGATCGTTGCTTGATTGATTTGTCTGAAAATAGCTGTCAATAAATAAACTCTGATGTCCAAATAATGGTTCTATCTGGTTTTCTCAAGAAGGAGGACTATTTAACTTGCGAAACACAGCTTTAGTAAAACGATATAACCAGTACAGGTTTTTGTATGCAGTAACTAACAAGCGTCCCGTTTTTAGGCTACTGGGCATAAATGGGTTAAAATCGGACCCTTGTGGAAAAATTGAAATTATAAAAACATGCCTCTCTGAAAGGGGGGAGGGGTAGAAAATTCACACTTCACATGCGAAAGATATCTTTAATGAAATAGTCGAGGAAAGTGGGATCAATCGATGAGAAACTAGCTGTCGTGGCCGTCACGAAACTTTCTTCTATATCTATCTTATGAATTCCAGTTACAAAATAAAATACGTACTCGCCAGAATAATTGGAAACAGCTCCAATTTCCCAATTATCGTAATAACCCTGCAAATGCAGAATCAATGAGCGAAATTGGAAATCATTGCAAAAGCCTTGTTTAGATTAATTGCAAACATTTTATTTGTTAGTAAAAAGAAATTGGCAACAGTTAAAAATTTCAAATCATTGAAAGTTTTCAGCTGTTTTGATAATTAAATAGCGTGAAAGCGATTTTTTAATGAATTGATTTTTCGCATTGTTGACTAAGCGCAAAAATCACCCCACCCTCCCCCTGGGCGATTGGCGCCAAAATTTAATCGATGCTTGCTTTATTATTGGGTTAGTGTTATTCCAAATTTCATTCAAATCTCAGCAATATTTCTCGAGATACAGTAGGTGCAATGACAAAATAAGCACTTTTGATTGCTCCATACCCCTTTGAGATATTGACACACAAATTGAATCAGCGATTGTGCTCAATAGGGTCTACCTATGGACCAATTTTCGTTTGATTCCGCCTGTTACTTCCTGAGATATAGCAATCACCCCCGCGCAGAACACGTGCGATTGCTCCACCCCCCTTCGAGATACTGACACACAAATTGAATCAGCACCTGTACTCTATAGGGTCTACCTATGGACCAATTTTTGTTTGATTCCGCTTGTTACTTCCTGAGATATAGCAATCACCCCCGCGCAGAACACGTGCGATTGCTCCACCCCCCTTCGAGTTATTGACACGCAAATTAAATCAGCACCTGTACTCGGTAGGGTCTACCTATGGACCAATTTTCGTTTGATTCCGCCGGTTACTTCCTGAGATATAGCAATCACCCACGCGCAGAACACGTGCGATTGCTCCACCCCCCTTGGAGGAATTCGCTAAACAAAGTCAGGTGCACCAGTTCACATGGTGGTGCATATGTGAAAAATTTTTTGTTCGATTTCATGCAGTAGTTTTTGCTCTAGCGCGGCCACAAAAACTGGTCACACACATACAGACTCACACACAGACAGACACACACACAGACAGACATTTTCCAAAAATGGTCGAAATGGACTCAGCGCACCTCAAAACGTGCAAATCCGTCAAAATTCGACATTCGAAAATTTTCACGAAACCAATACTTTCTTCTATATAATAGACTAGCAGTACCCGCACGGCGATGCCCGTGCAAAAAATGTAAAGAAATTCAACTGAATAAATTTAAATTCACTCCACCCTCTTAAGTAAAATTATTATATTCTTTAATTCAAATGTGCACCACGACCTTTTAAAATATATTGATGACACTTTTAATGCCATTTCAGTTTGTAGTGTTCAATACGAGGATTATTTTAGTTTTAAAGACTTTTTTCTTCTTTTCGTGTGTGTGTGACGAACTTATTTACTTTTAGCGAAATTTTTACGTTTCAATGGAACTTATGACACAACTGTATAGTGCTAAGATTTTCGAAAACTCTTAACGAACACAGCAATTTTGCCCTTGAAATTTAATACAATTCACCGATTTAACCGTAAGTTCAATGTAAAATTGCTCGCCAAATCTAAATTTATTAACATAGGGAACCGATTGTATCAGGTTGATCAGCCACAACCATTCTTCCATGATTTTAATGTGAACATTAAAAGGAAAGAAATATAATGTCTTTCGTACCATCTCTTTGAAGTGATTACAATCTAACAGTGACCCTCAAATAATCAAGATTTCACTGGCCGGGAAGTTTGGAAAATTTCCCGATTGTTGCCAAAATTTACGACGCCAAATATACGAAAAATAACTGAATAGCGGTGTTACAGAAGATGTCAGAATGGAACTATTATTATTAAAAATTTAGTGATGGCGGCATTAAATACATGTTTTAAACATGCAATAAAATACGCTTTAGACTGCAAACAACTACTGTTCCTTCCCAGACCGTTTTATTTTTCTTTGAGTTGGAGAAAGTAGTGTTTCACTGGCTGGGAGGTTTGGTAAATTTCCTGATTGTCGGCAAACTTTACGACGCCAAATGCGAAGAGGAACTGAATAGACATCCCTAAATTTTTAACAATGATAGTTCCATTGTGACATTTTCGGGAACCCCGAATTTTGAGGAAGTCAACTTAATAAATTTAAATTCACTTTAACCTCCTCTGAAGAAAAAATATTATATCCTTTAGTTCAAATGCGCTCCACAACCTTTTAAATTCCACTTAAAGTCATGTTAAAGTTTAAATCAATTCGCCAAATAAATATAAGAGACAGAAAGTTAAGTAAGTAACAGGAGATATTAATTAATCAAATTGAATAAATTTTCAAGGCTTAAATCTATACGCAAATTTAAACCACAAAGTAACTTCAGGGACAAAAGAGCAGCTGATCAGGAAAATGGCTCTAGTGTTTCAGTTCTGCGTAGAGTTAGGCCTTGAAAATTGACTAAATTTGATTAATTAATATCTGCTGTCCTAATTAACGGACAGAAACGTGCTAAAACTTTTCTTTTTCAGAAAAAAAAACCCCTTTCCAACGATATATAATGTTTTGGGGTGGGGGAAGGTTTTCCCCCCTCAATTATGGCGGATACACCAAATATGAGACTAATTAATTAATTTAAAAATAACTAATTCGAAATTAAAAATTTGGGCTTCGAGGTGCACGAGGGCGGGGTACGTTCGAATTTTTGAGCCAAGTTTCAGGTCTGTAGGTGCTGTGGGGGCTTCTGGCCAGCGGTTACAAACGTACAAACAAACGACAAACGAACACCGTCATCTTTATATATATAGATATAGAAGAAAGTAAAAAACAGGCCCGTAATTTTCAACTTTTCCAGTGGGTAGGAGCTTAGACCATATAGAAGAACAGAACTAAATGATCTAAGGGTAGGAGAGACAGGGGGGGGATACAAGGGAGGGGCGAGGCGGGCGATCGCTCCTCCCTTGGAACTCTTCACGATAATTTTTACTTTCTTCTATATCTAATATATAGAAGAAAGTATTGGTTTCGTGAAAATTTTCGAATGTCGAATTTTGACGGATTTGCACGTTTTGAGGTGCGCTGAGTCCATTTCGACCATTTTTGGAAAATGTCTGTCTGTGTGTCTGTGTGTGTGTGTGTGTCTGTGTGTGTGTGTGTGTCTGTGTGTGTGTGTGTGTCTGTGTGTGTGTGAGTCTGTATGTGTGTGACCAGTTTTTGTGGCCGCGCTAGAGCAAAAACTACTGAATGAAATCGAACAAACATTTTTGCACATATGTACCACCATGTGAACTGGTGCACCTGACTTTGTTTAGCGAATTCCTCCAAGGGGGGTGGAGCAATCGCACGTGTTCTGCGCTGGGGTGATTGCTATATCTCAGGAAGTAACCAGCGGAATCAAACGAAAATTGGTCCATAGGTAGACCCTACTGAGTACAGGTGCTGATTCAATTTTTTTGTCAATATCTCGAAGGGGGGTGGAGCAATCGCACATGTTCTGCGCGGGGGTGATTGCTATATCTCAGGAAGTAATCGGCGGAATTAAACGAAAATTGGTCCATAGGTAGACCCTACTGAGTACAGGTGCTGATTCAATTTGTTTGTCAATATCTTGAAATGGGGGCGGAGCAATCGCACGTGTTCTGCGGGGGGGGGGGTGACTGCTATATCTCAGGAAGTAACCGGCGGAATCAAACGAAAATTGGTCCATAGGTAGACCCTATTGAGTACAGGTGCTGATTCAATTTGTGTGTCAATATCTCAAAGGGGGGTGGAGCAATCAAAAGTGCTTATTTCGTCATTGCACCTACTGTATCTCGGGAAATATTGCTGCGATTTGAATGAAATTTGGATTAACACTAACCCAATATGGAAGCAAGCATCGATTAAATTTTGGCACCAATCGCCCCAGGGGGAGGGTGGGGTGATTTTTGCGCTTAGTCAATAATGCGAAAAATGAATTCATTAAAAAATCGCTTTCACGCTATTTAATTATCAAAACAGCTGAAAACTTTCAATGATTTTAAATTTTTAACTGTTGCCAATTTCTTTTTACTAACAAATACAATGTTTGCAATTAATCTAAACAAGGCTTTTGCAATGATTTCCAATTTCGCTCATTGATTCTGCATTTGCAGGGTTAATACGATAATTGGGAAATTGGAGCTGTCTCCAATTACTCGGGCGAGTACGTATTTTATTTTGTAACCGGAATTCATAAGATAGATATAGAAGAAAGTTTCGTGACGGCCACGACAGCTAGTTTGATATTGAAGTTAAGAAAATTCAATTTTATACAAGTTTTAATGAATTCATCGCAAAAGTGAGTAAGAAAAATCAATCGCCCCTCCCTTGACAGATTTCTAGATCCGCCGTCGAGGGGGGGGGAGGAGGTTCACGCCCATTTACATGTAGATACATTGATTTCCCATAGTCAGGAGGAGGGTAATTGACCCCCCCCCCCTCAATGACGGGCCTGAGAAATGGTTCGAAACACGAATCCATCTCTTCCTGCTGATTGCACTTCCTGGCGCTTTACCCCCATGCTGCAAAACATTTTTCTGTACGTTCTGCTCTTCCTATTTTAGATAAAGACCGACTTGAGCAAAGTGGTACAAATATTGATTGGTACATTTCATGTTCGGTGTTTCACAAAGCAATTTAATTGACTAAATGTCGATGTGCCGAAAAAAAAAAGTTTAGACACTTTCAAGTTAAACCTTTGGTCACGCGTCAGAATTTTCAAACAAGAAGTTCTTGATCTTAAAGATTCTTTCAACCAAAAAATGGGACCCTTCGTAAGAATCTCAATCTAAAAAATGGATGATCTGTGAAAGTTGCAGCAACAAAAACTGGCCCTTCGCAGGTAAATGACATGTTGCTTAACCGGGCTCCTTTTTCCTGCAAAAATATAAACATTAATTCAATAATTCTACAAAACTTTTTACGAAATTCAATAAACAAAAGATTACAAATTTAAAATTCCATCCTCTTTCCGACGTGCTAAGCATTTGATACAGCAAGCAAGTTTTGTTTTTCCATGAAATATTTAATAAATAAGGAAGTTTTTGAAGTATGGCATTCTTTATTTATAGAGGACTTGATTGTATTTATTATGCTTGAACACTACGTGTTTTCTTAAAAGATTCAATAACCGAGGCTCCACTTTCTGCTTCTCGGTAAGAAGATCTCCCTTGAAAGATAATGAGGAGAACTTATGTCTTATTTTTTCGCATCCGAAAGACTCTCTTGATAAGTGGGATTATATTACCATTACCCCGTCGGGAGAGAGAGTGATTTAATTGCTCTTGTTTGTTTGTTTTGAAAACGGCCTTCTGTGATAAAATATGAGATTTGTCAGGTCGGGGAAAGTTTCTGCTCGCAATTAATTAATTACAGTGGAACTCTGGTGAATCGACACGCGAATAACTCGACTCCCTCGATAAGTCAACATGTGTGTTTCCAGTTAGCCTAATGCTAATTTCAATGGGGGGACATATTTCAAACTTAACACACATTAACATTTCATTTCACACTCCAGGTTCCCCCGTACCTACCACAGCTTCGTGGTTTAACCGGGATAGGACCCTGAAGAGCGCTCTGTTTTTAATTTTGAACCAGAACCTAGGGTCGAGCAAACCCTAGGCCCAGCACCCCCAGAGATATCGTTTCACTTGGAGGACTTTGTGACCACGACATTTTTAACGCCTCCCAGCCACCATTAATCAAGACGGTTGATCTTTGATCGGCTGGGATCGAACCCGGGTCCCTCCGGACACGAGTCCGATGCTTTACCGATCGGGCCACCACGGCCCAACACACATTAACAGGAGTCTCTGTAAGAGGACATCCACTTGCTAGTTTAGTTATTCTTCCACATTAACCATTTCTGAGAGCTCTGCTGTTTATGCGTCACTTAATTCGTTGTTTTCCGGAAAGCTCTTTTGAAAGGTTCCACAAAACCAGAAAGCAACTTAACTTGACACTAAACGTCACTACGCGCGGAGCCAATAAGAGCTCAGAAGGATTTAACCCTCGTGGGTCCCTCCCATTTCAGCTACACTCAAGACCCTTGGGGTCATAAACGACCCCAATGCTTCCTTTAATTAATTTATTATGATTATTGAATGTTACATGCATTATTTAAGTTCACACACTTTTTAATGCTAAAAAAATATAAATAAAAAGACACAATCAAACTAAAATTTAGTTTAGGCATTAAAAATTAAAATTTTAGAGCAAAACTTACAATAACTGTAGATTTATTTACAACTATTACAGACCTGAAAAAACATGATTTTTTGCAAGTGAATTTCAAACACTTATGACATTTTTCGATGCATTTTCTGTCCAGTTCTCTTGGACAAAAGTTGCAACTTCCTCTTTTTTTGGCATTCTGAGGAAGTGACAACAAGGGTCTTGTGTGCAAAAAATGCAATTCCGGAAAAATAAAACACAATTATAGCATTATTTTGAATAGAAAATTAGAAGAATAAAAGCCACAAAATGCCATTAAAAACAAATGGTTGATTAACAAGATATATTAAACAGAAATTGCATTGGGGTCACATATGACCCCAAGGAACCCACGAGGGTTAAGGATCTCCTCTAATTCGCCAAGTAGGCTGTGACGTTTTATCTAACTCGTTTTTCATTGACTGACGTCACGACGCCAGTGTCAAGAAACCTTGCAGCGTAGTATAGTATTCTGAGGAGACAGCCCCCAAACTTTCTGCTGTTGGTGCACTCCCAAGGCTGGGAAGAAGTTAAAGGACATAATTTCGTGGTCCATTGTGGTGTCGAGTTACCGAGGGTCCACTTTAAAGTGCAGTGGACGCCGGTTAATTGAATCAGCCGCTAATAAATCGGATCACTAAAAACTGAACAATGCTCAGCTTTATTGAATAAGCCGCTTTGTTGAATCAAAGCTGTTTTTAACAGACGTGATTCATCAAAGCGGCGGCCTCTGTTCGGCTTTGTGCCAGTGTGACTGAGAGAAAACTAAGAGTTCTGCGCTCAGAACTTCTTTTTCTTCCCATTCTTTAAAAAATAATATTCACCCACTGGAAATTTGGCAACTATATCATATGGCTTCACACACTCGCCTAGCTAGCTTTTATCTTTTACCGGGGCATAGAATTTAAATCAATTCCTCATCAGGGTCTGTTCGGCTCTTGGTGTGAATCAAAAATGAAAATAACTGAATAGATAAAATAAAGAGCAGTTTTCAGGGTCTCATTCAAACGGTTCAACCACTTGTTGTGATAAGTACGGAGGCCCCAAAAGTTTAACGTGATGTTGATTTCAGACTTTTTAAAATTTCGATTAGACATTGAACAACTTTCAACTGCCTCGTGCATTTTTATGAGTAATCGTCTTCAGTTGGAATTATTTCCGCTTTCCGTTGTTAAATCTGGCAACTGGAGTATTATTTTAATTAATTTCTAAAGAATTCTTCGGGAAAAAAATAAACCGATGCAATAGAAACGATTAAAATTGTTTGAAACAAGAAATAATATCTACTTTTGGATTTTTTAAACTCCTACCTCAGAAAAGTTTAAAAAAGAGAGAGAGAGTTGGGACAAAAATATCAATTTGTATTTGTAGTAGGTGTGCAACAGCCGGGTAGTCGCTGCCATCTATCGCGACACACGCGGAAATATGTTCCACCTTTCACTTAATGACGTTTCATTATCCAATCCTTTGTCTTCGCCGATTCCGCGTCGCGTGCTTGGATGATGTTCACAAAATATCCTTGTGATTTTTCCTTGATTGTCGCTGCTAACGAGCTCTGCGCTAACGAATCTTCTTGTATAGCAAAAACTATCCGCCGCCATTTTTACTCAAACGAAAGCGCCGAAAGGCTTGAATGACATGGGTGTCACATCTAAGTCGCCCGCGTGGGTACTTAAAAATTCCAGCATGTTCTGTTTTGTAATTGTTATTCCTTTTCTGTTCTAATTATGGAATTGTTTTTCTCGACGGCGCAAAAAATGCGTCTGGTATATGGGTCTCCTAAATCGGTCATGCGTTTTAAAAATCCTTGGAACACAGATGGAAAAATTTAGAGCGGTTATGGAATTGTTATAATATCAACGCATTGCTACGACTTTCAGAAATTGTTGGTTTTACGCCGGGACAAAGGCACACAAGAGAAAAACAAATCTAGTTATGTTTTTCACAATGACAAATTGCAATAAGTGTGTGCCTTACGCCCGAGAGGACATAACCCGACTTTGCCCCGAGCTGTCAAGTCATTTTGGCTTAGTTGATAGAGTACTCGGTTATCATTTGAAACCCAGCACTTCAACGGATGGTGCCACTGCCGTCAGTGCAATCCTGCGTGGTGGCCGTCAGTGCAATCTTGCACGCCATGCAATCCTGTATTTTGGAAGAGCAAGAGCTGGTGGATTGCGAGACGCTGGCAGACTGCCATTTTAAAAGAGGGACTACACGACGTTTGAGGTCCAAAAAGAAAACATGCAGCAATTTGTCACTGCTGACAACAAGTATTCCAATTGCTGTAAAGCAGAATTGGCAAACAGTTTGACTACAACTGACTGGTCAGTCACAAAATAATTTCTAGGTCAAGTGCTGCCCAGCTAAAAAATCCTGTTTGTACCATAAAATCTTCAATTTTTAAAGCCTTTTTTCCAAAATGAAGCATCCAGTGTGCTTTAATTTTCATCTGTTACCGAAAAAATATCTTGACATTTTCAAGACTAGGCATTTCACAACTTCGCACCCCAGCACCCCCCCCCCCATTTACAAATTTAATTGGTTTCACAGTTTTAAATGCCGCTGCCATAGTCGGCTCGTACGGGGGGGGGGGGCGCAAGCATTATAGTAAGTTGAGTTAATGAAATCTTTTTTTTTTTTTTCTGAAGAGTCAATTATTGATAACAATTATTGAGAAATATGATTCATCATTTTAAACTTTTGTTTTATTTTTTGGCTAAAAATATTAACATGTTAACAAATTATACAGCATCTTGTATTTATTCCTCATTTTAGAGCGAACTCGTACAAAATTTAGGATAGATACATTTTGTGGCAACGGCCATTCGAACGTGTTTTTCCTCTTTGTCTTTCTCCAGAAATTGGAACGATCTGACGGAAAGAAAAGAGAATACCGAGAATTGTTTTAAATGTAAAACTTTTTGGAGCACAATTCCTTTCTTTTCTTTTGGATCCATTTTCCACAAAAGCTTTGTCAGAAAATCGCCAAAAAGATCTCTCCCTCTAACCCAGATTCGAGCCATTCTCTCAAGCTAGGCATATGATGCAATATTTTAAACTTGATGATACTCTTGGTTACGTTGCTTGTTTTTCATTCCACGCGTTACAAGATGAAGGGGTTCTGGTTTTCATTTTGAAGATCAAGTTCAACTTGCTCCAAGCGTCTTGTTCCTGTTTAGCTTTTTCTTGTTTTATTTTGGGAGTTCTGATAATATCTTATGTTGTTTAGCGTCACAGTTGTGTTCCGTCTAAGTTGCATGCCGTTTTTTTTTTGCTTCGTTTTGTTCACTTCCTTTTGAATTTAAAAGACATGTACTTGGAAGAACAGTAGAGCTCAAAAATCTGAATCGTTAAAAAATCGAAACTCGCATTTCGAAGCTTTCTCAGCCTAAAATCAGTAATTTTTTTAAATGAGTTCAAATGTGCCGCAGAAATTAGTTCAAGTTTATTTTGATAAATTCGGTGCATTTTTCAGAAGTGCATTCAATTTTCTGTGTTTTCGGTTACTCTTTTAGAGCTCCTTACAGTGAACAAACAGAACTATTAATATTTTTCACTTAAATTTTGTCAAAAATGCAATTAAATTTCAAGGACGGATCCAGAAATTTTTCAAGGGAGGGGCGAATGATTTTTACGACATATTTGTTACTATCCATAAAAAACTGGTTAGCAAATATTGATCTCAAAGGTTTTGGGTTTCAATTCCGAAACATTTCTGGGGGATAACATCAAACCTCATTCCCCCAACGTTATTAAAACTCATTCAAAATTATATTTTTTAAACTTCGATATCAAAAAATTACCGGTGGAGAATAGAATTCTTCAAAGGAGGCCCCATCGCCCTTCCCTATTATCCGTCCCTGTCAAGCATTATAGCGTTGTGTACTGTATTGTATGTTACTTCTTTCGTATTGTATAGCCACTATATTTGATTAATTGACATACTATTTTCCCAAACGATATTTTCTTAGTTATTTTCGAAAATCCGAATAATTCGAATATTGGAACTATCAATGGTCCCAATTAGTTCGGATTTTCAACCACTCAATTAATTTTGAAATTAAAAATAAAAATTGGTTTCATTGTATTGACGGTGGGTTATTGAAGTACAGTACTAAACTGCAACTAACCGTTTTTTAAGAATTTTTTTAATTGATGATTTTTAGTCCCTTTTCGTTGTCTTTATGACGTGGAAGACCCTGGCAGTTGCGACGTGATAAATCCGCCACTGGGTTACATGGGACCCTGAAGGCAGCGGATTTTTAATTCAGATCAGGACTTCGAGCTATCCTTGATCCAGCACCTTCGCAGGTATTCATTTGTAACAGAAACTTAGAGGACGAAACTTTACCCCCCCCCCCTTTTTTTTGTAAAAGATCGCTATGAATTATTATTTGGCATACAAGGTTCTGATAAAAAACAAACTTCCTTACAAAAATCGAATAACATTTTAGGTTACTGCTTAATAATACTCTATATTTAAGTTATTTTTCTTTTGTAGATTGCTCCGATTGTAAAAGCTTTGAATCACGAAGTTTGAAACACGGAAATATTTTCTTGTTTCTCAGCCTTGTTTTGTACATGCAAAACTAAAATTACTGTAACATTGTAATGGATGAAGTATTTTTTTTTACAGACCAACCACTTTATAGCACAAAACTGAAATTCATTCCAAGTTTTTCGGTAAGATTGAAAATCTGACCGACCAACTGGAACTATAGCTGTTTTAATTTTAATGACTCAATAGCTTCTCTTTCTCGATTAACGAGTTGAAAAATCTAACCCAGGAAGAAAATTGAGCTATGTAAAGAGGATGACGCGAGGAGTAACGGATGAGGGATGCATTGCTCTGTGTTAGTAAAAGCTTTGGTGTGCGTGCAGAGAAATGGTGCTCATCTCAAAGACATTGTTTTCAGAAAACATAATTTGCTTCCGCGTGCAGTATTGTTTCCGTTAATTCTGCACTCCTGTCTATTCATAGTCAACAACTTTAAATATTCACCGTTGACAATAGTTTAAAATTCGCTTGATTGATTACAACACGCCATCATATCATCACAAATTCTTTCAGTGCCCTCGGGGCACCCGATGCTTTCAATCTCAATCACCTGTCTTAGACAGCAAGTCCAATTTCGCGCCAACTCGCCCATCCAGTCCAGCAGGGAGTAGGAAATAATAGCTCTTTGATCCAGCCTCCTCTGGATCCATCATATTCGTAGCCAGGTCAGAGGGGGCCGTCCACGAAGATAGGGTTCCAGAGGTCAGTGCAGCATTTGGAATACTGTCTGGTCTGTATCCAGTTTCTGAATTGTTTGATTTACACGATTTCAACCGTTTAGTTACTTCGAAGTCTAGTTTTACTATTCAGTTGGGAAATATTTCCAGAATTTAGATTTTGATGCGTTCGAACAAATCAAGGGAAAAAAAAGCCAGAAGTCTCAATTAAGTACTGAAATTATTTCTATAGTTGAATAGCAGTACCAGCTCATTTCCCTCCAGAAGTGTTTTTTGGTGTAAAAAGAACTGAATGGTGAAAGGCCAGCCTGTCATTTCGAACTTTTCCGGGTGTGGGGGACAAAGGGATATGTACTCAATATAAATGGCACCAAAAAAACAGCAAAACCACGTCCACTATCATGTTAATACTGATTTCTCAAAGTTGTGGGGAGTTGATCCTTCCCCCGACCCCCTAAAATGACGGGCTTGGTGAAAGGTCAAGACGTATGGAGTCTTTAAATACAAAATCAGTCAATAAAAGGTTAAAAACCAACGACCGGTAACATTTACCAGTTGTTCAAACTTCAAAACATTGCTATCTTAATGAAAGCATTAATGAAATGAAAAACTTAAACTGCTACTTTATATTTTAGCAAGAACATAAAATATATATTTGCTTCTGAGTACTTGTTAATATCCAGCTTTCACTACTAATTTTTTCGACAAAAAGAGGGACCCTGAGCTCTTGCAACATCCCTTTATTTTTATACATTATTTTTCGTAATTTTTCTCAGTTGCTCTCCCCTGAACTGAGTGTTCCTCAATCAGTAGTGAATGCATAGACTCAAATTCAAAGGGACTAGGCTAGGGCTAGAAAAAAATGTCCGCTTTTGAAAGAGGCACAACTGTAATAGTGTTAACTCCCCAGAACCCTTGGTTTTAACACACATAATTGCTAATCCTAGTGAAACATATGTTTATACATGTCAGGGCAGTAATGACCCAATTCCCCCTCCTCCTAAAAGGTAAATTCTGGCTGAAGTAGGGATACTTCTACGCTTCCGCTTCTGTTTATTTTTATTAATTTAGTTTGAGATTTAGATGTGTGTGGTACTTGGGACTGAATTACATTTCCGTCCTTGTTAAAAATTAATTACATGATTCATCAAGTTTCAAGAAGTCCACATATCGCTATTCCTTCGTCTTTTAAAACTAAACCTCCTCGATAATTTAACCCGGATTTCGACTGCTTTGTTGTTTTTCGAAGTGAGATTGTCTGTTAATCGCCTGGTAAAGTGAAGGGGGAAAAGTCACCTGTTGGCCTTGAATTCAACAATGATTCACCGCGAGCAGTGACGTCATCCAGGTAGCTCGATAGCTTGGGAACTTGGTGAACCGAACAGGTGTTAGGGAAATCTGGTTGGCGAGAGCAGAAGAAAGCGTGGAGTCGCTACTTTTTAATCAAATGTCTGAAAAGTGATGAAAGAAAGTGGCATCATCCATCGTAATTTCGTATTGGAACTGCAATACCTGAAGACAGTGTTGAACTTTCCCTGGCGAGACAGAGTCTAATCATTGTCAACGTTCCTTCTGTCTATCATTAACTAAGCAAATCGCTAGCATAAAGTTTTTTCATTAAAATAATGTTTTAATTGAAGTTTATTGGCTAAATGTAAGAATTGGTTGACATTTAAGTGCCTAAACGGATAAACCGATTATGAAAAAAAAAAAAAAAAAATATTTTGGTCCGAAAGTCAACTTGATCGATAGTGCTTTGTCTTAGTATGCTTTTAATTGCTGTAAATATGACTTAAAAACCATGAAAACGAGCATCTTCCGCAATTTTGGTGGTGAGAACTTTCTTTCACATTTCAAGTATATTAGTACCAATTGGAAGAACAAAACTTTCTGCGTCTGATAGAATTTCTTTAGAACATCTATGCATCTAGTAATTGCTATCTGTTGTTGCCAGTTTTTATTTATTGAGAAGTTAAATACGAATATCCGTTTTTACTTCCTTTTACGTAGTAAAGGAAGTATTGTGATCACGAAAAAAATTTCACTCAAATTTCGGTCTAAATTTTGATTTTGCTCACCCCTGAATGAATGTCGCGTAGTTTTTTCGACCTGTCAGCACGTGCATATGTACCTAACAACATACAAACAACCGAAAAATCAATTTCGACCACCCCCGAGTAAATTACGACGAGTTTTCTCGTGACGTCTGTATGTACGTATGTGCGGATGTATGTGCGTATGTGGCTCGCATAACTCAAAAACTATATGCCGTAGAAACTTCTAGCTTGGTATGTAGGCTCTGAGGGGGGTCTAGTTGTGCACCTCCCCTTGTGATTGCATTCGAATGTTCCCAAAGGGGTCTTTTACCCCTTTTTTGGGGTAAATCAATGTTAATTTCAATACAGACTCAAGTGATATGAATTGGCGCCACCACTTGGCGACATGTCGCCAAGCTTTTGGTCGCCAAGTGTTTGACGCCAAGTTGGCGACAAATTTGGTGAAAAAATTATTTTTTGAATTTGGGTTCAATTTGGCGCTATTGGCGATATTTTGCGAAAAATTCACTAAATGATATTAAAATCAGCAATATTTAGAAAAATAACCATTGTAAAATATTTTTTGCATTGTTTCGTGGTAGATTAGGGGAGTAAATATTTGAATTGTTACCTTACTCACTCCAAGCACTTTTTTTAACACTTAAGGCAACTACTAAGAAATTTACACGTAAAAGGAAGTAGTGTGGGGTCCATACCAGATTTTTAGTAAATAAAATCAAGGTTTTAAAATGAATCTTCAATTTTCTTTCTTGATTCTGTTTTTGCAACTAACAATATTTAGTAGCTATGATTCTTTTCCATTTTCAATGTCTTTTCACGTTATAAAACATTGAAATTGTTTTTTTCCCCGCGAGGCTCTTTTTATTAGGTGCGGCATTTGGGATCGTTTTTTTTTCTTAGATTTAATATTGTTCTTGTTCCTATTTCATTTCGTTCGTTTTTGTGGTTGATTTTTCCACCTTTCTTAAGTAGGTTGATCGCAATATACCTTCGGTTGTACACGAAAAAATTCGGCAAGTTTACTTATACGCCTGATGACAAAATTAAGCTCTGCTTGTAACAAAAAATGGGTATCGTGCCTGTCATTAGTGCAGCGGTAACTTTCTCTTTTTCTCTCTTATGATGAGTCGGTGGGAGTGTTATTTAGTGCTAAGTTAGAATTTGTTCCTGAAGATGGGGGTTCAGTAATAATTGATCCTTAACTTATATAATATACTACCATGCTAAGATTGACAATATGGCTTGAAATCAAGGGCTCTTGGGCTAGTGGATTCAACTGGAGCTGGTGAGTGTTAACCTAACCCTCAAACATTACTTCGCTACTCCCTGGTGCCTGTGTTATACACATTAAATTTGGATGATTATAATTTAAAATAAATAAAATAAAATTAAGTAAAAGATAAAGAAAAAAGAAAAAAAGTTCGACTGTGATTCGTTTATCATTTAGGTATTAACTGTATTTGCTTTTCTGATTGTGTGTACAGATAATTCTGAGGTGTAAAATTCTCATTTTCTCGCTTCGGGAAAAGTGAGCCATTTAAAAAGACAAAAACTCTTAATTGTTCCTCAGATACAAAGATAAAATCTCGACCCAGATGCATTTCATTTAACGGTCTTTGGAGAAAAGGATCCAGGATCTTCCATTGTCTCTCATCCAGCCCTACCCCGATATCGCTCTCGTTTGCTGTGAGGGCGTGAAAGGTGTGGAGGCCACTTGTTGGAGAAATAAATACCTCGCCCGCAATGTCCGCCATTTAACGTTTTTTTTTTCTTTTCTTTTTTACTTTCCACCTATAATGACGTCCTTCCGTTCCTCTCGTTTGTGAAATATCGTTTGTGAATGGGGACGGAACCGGGCCTTTTTGTGGACAGAGGCGGGGGGGGGGGGGATTTCGAATGTTCAGTGGCGCGTTCTTGCGTCATCTTTGTAGGTCTGGGTCGCTGTGGCCTTGGCGTGGTCTTCGACGTTCTCTCTCCCAATTATTTTTTTGAAATTCCCTTTCTGTTGAGTGCCATGATCGGCATGTGAACGACAAAAAAAAAAAAAAAAGGTAACAAATGAGAAGATTTAATTGGTTGCAGAAATTTTAGATGGAAATAATTCTGTACCTCAGAACCAGAACGACTAAGTCCAAAAATGTCGATTTTCACTTTTTTTGCTACATCTCCATATATTATTTCTCTAAGCCGAATCCTATACCCGGTCGAAACTCGCTTATTTCTTTATCGAATTGCAAGAAAATTTATGATTTTGAAGCTTATCCCGCGGGCTATTGACGAAAATTAGACCCACCCTCTAAAAAGTGTCGGTTCGTTTTTTATTCGAACTTCAATTTTTGGGCACAAAATTGACTCTATCTAGCGAAATAATTGTCGTATCGTCTCCATTTTGATTTCATTCGAAAGATTTAAAAAAATGCGTTCTTTAGAACGTTTCTCCGCTAGCGCCGCGTAACGAGAATCTCGAAAATCCACGTTTAAGCGACTTATAAGCGATTGAAGTTTGAAAAAGTTAAATTTTTTGCTCGACTGTCAAAATCGTTACATTGTTGTTCAAATCAATTTTAAATGCGACATTTCAAGCCAAGGCTTAGCTCGGTAAACCTTAATTGTAACTTTTATGGTTTCAAAATACTATGGTAGTTTTGCGATAACGTTATTATTTAGTTTAGTAGTAGCCTTGGGTATTTGATTTTAATATAGGGTATCACTTTTGTAGTAGTTGTAAAAGTGAACGTGTCTTTGATCTCTTTGAAAAGTTGTCAGAACGACGGCAGTAGATGGCGATGTTGTGCAAATGAAGCCAATAAAAATTGTCGTATTAAATTTTAAGTTTAGAGGTTTTTTTTTTTTTCTTTTTTTGCGGAATTCCGCACGGGTCACCTAGTTGTATGTTAAATCTACAGGTTACTGATCGCGGACGAAATCTAGTACCTGTTTTAAAGTATAACGTCTGACGAGAATATGGAATATTCTTTTTATCATTTTACTAGCAGTACCCGCACGGCGATGCCCGTGCATTTAAATGGGAAGGAAGTCTACTGAATAAATTAAAATTCACTCCAACCCTCTGAAGTAAAATTATTATAGTTGAAGCTGTATAGTAAATTGACCACTTAAGCGACATCGTATTTGTATGCTTGAATAAAAAATAAATGAAATATTTTTGCATTAATAAGAAATACTTCATATGATACTATATTAATGCATTTTACTACTCATACTGTCTGAAAACACTTTTTCAGATATATTATTAGAAAAAGGTCAACGCAAAAACAAAAATGTCCATCTTATCATAGTTATTGGCTATTGAACAATACAGTTATTGGCCATGTAAACATTCAATGTTATACTGGATTATTCATATACATATGAAAATTTTATTCCTTTACATGAATATATATACCATTGTATGAAGGTATTATATCGTTAATAGAATCTATTTTCCATTCAATTAAATATATTATAACATTATAGCATCCAATATCTTTCTCCATCTTTCCCTTTTCTATTTTTACTTTCTTCTATATCTAATATATAGAAGAAAGTATTGGTTTCGTGAAAATTTTCGAATGTCGAATTTTGACGGATTTGCACGTTTTGAGGTGCGCTGAGTCCATTTCGACCATTTTTAGAAAATGTCTGTCTGTCTGTCTGTCTGTGTGTGTGTGAGTCTGTATGTGTGTGACCAGTTTTTGTGGCCGCGCTAGAGCAAAAACTACTGAATGAAATCGAACAAAAATTTTTTCACATATGTACCACCATGTGAACTGGTGCACCTGACTTTTTTTAGCGAATTCCTCCAAGGGGGGTGGAGCAATCGCACGTGTTCTGCGCGGGGGTGATTGCTATATCTCAGGAAGTAACTGGCGGAATCAAACGAAAATTGGTCCATAGATAGACCCTACTGAGTACAGGTGCTGATTCAATTTGTTTGTCAATATCTCCAAGGGGGGTGGAGCAATCGCACGTGTTCTGCGCAGGGGTGATTGCTATATCTCAGGAAGTAACCGGCGGAATCAAACGAAAATTGGTCCATAGGTAGACCCTACTGAGTACAGGTGCTGATTCAATTTGTTTGTCAATATCTTGAAGGGGGGTGGAGCAATCGCACGTGTTCTGCGCGGGGGTGACTGCTATATCTCAGGAAGTAACCGGCGGAATCAAACGAAAATTAGTCCATAGGTAGACCCTATTGAGTACAGGTGCTGATTCAATTTGTGTGTCAATATCTCAAAGGGGGGTGGAGCAATCAAAAGTGCTTATTTTGTCACTGCACCTACTGTATCTCGGGAAATATTGCTGCGATTTGAATGAAATTTGGAATAACACTAACCCAATATGGAAGCAAGCATCGATTAAATTTTGGCGCCAATCGCCCCAGGGGGAGGGTGGGGTGATTTTTGCGCTTAGTCAACAATGCGAAAAATTACTTCATTAAAAAATCGCTTTCACGCTATTTAATTATCAAAACAGCTGAAAACTTTCAATGATTTGAAATTTTTAACTGTTGCCAATTTCTTTTTACTAACAAACAAAATGTTTGCAATTTATCTAAACAAGGCTTTTGCAATGATTTCCAATTTCGCTCATTGATTCTGCATTTGCAGGGTTATTACGATAATTGGGAAATTGGCGCTGTCTCCAACTACTCGGGCGAGTACGTATTTTATTTTGTAACCGGAATTCATAAGATAGATATAGAAGAAAGTTTCGTGACGGCCACGACAGCTAGTTTGACTTCTCTTTATTTGTTTTAGTCTTCTTTAAAGCATTTTCTTTCTGTACGGCTGCTTGTCCATTCCGTTTTCTTTTCTTTTCTTTATTTTTCACTTTTTTTGCTGCTTTTCTTGTTCATTGTTTTCAATAGCTGCTATGTAACTCTCAGAAATTATAAAGAATGGTTTAATTGTCTATCCTATTAAGAAAATTTCTCCTACTTTTTGGCGCATTTTGTTGGTAATCATCGATAAATTTGCTACAATGAGTAGTTTTGTTTGAAGTAGAGATGAAAATGCGCTTTGGGTCCCTACTTGACGCATTTTCAAAAAATCGCCAACTGGTGCGTTTTTCCTTGTTGTCTCGCGTAGTTGAAAGCTCCGAGAGACATTACGCAGAAATGGTGTTTCCATGGCGACAAAACCGAAATCCGTGTTTGGCGAGAAAAGGGACCCGAAGCACAGATCAACCGAAGTAGATGGCGTACACAAATTTATAGGACTTTTCAGAGTAGTTATCATAACTATTGCTGCTGTCACATTATCTTCATTAGTCAGATTTGCATTTGTTGTTATAATTGCAGTCAGTATTTCAGTATTGGTAGAGTAGTTTTTAAAAAAATCATTCTGGAAAAAAAAAAGCACCAAACTTTGTATAACGGTCATGTGTTATTTGAAACTTCCTTCTGATATTTTGGTGCTTTTATCGGATGAATCCTAGTTTAAGGTTCGGCGATAAATTCTTGTTCACTTCGCCTCCAAAAATCTTTTGGAAGTCTTTTAGAGACATGAGCTTATTTAATACATTAAATTCTTCATCTGATTTTTTTGTTGCTAAACATTTAGAGTTATCAATAGCGTTCTCATCATAGGGGGCCAATTACTATAATTTTCTGAAAATATTGTGAGAATTATTGGCCACAGCAAAACTTTAATTTTTAAGAATATATCCTTATATTACACCTCAAATTCACTAATTAGGCATCGCAGCTATAAATCTCATAGTATTTTAAAAGCTGTAAATGCATTGAGTTTTTTTTAAATATCGCATAGAAAATTCTAGTCGTACCGTTTTATCCACAACCTTTTAAACTGCACTAAAAGTCCTTTTAAAGTTTAAAACAATTCGCCAAATAAAACAAAAAGACAGGAAGAGCAGCTTGTATGGAAAATGGATCTAGTATTTCATTTTTGTGTAGAGTTATGCCTTGAAAATTGACTAAATTTGATTAATTAATATCTCCTGTCCTAATTAACGGACAGAAACGTGCTAAAAATGTTCTTTTTCAGAGAAAAACCCACTTTCCAGCGATATATAATGTTTTGGGGTGGGGGAAGGTTTTCCCCCCTCAATTATGGCGGATACACCAAAAATGAGACTAATTAATTTAAAAATAACTAATTCGAAATTTAAAATTTGGCTTTCGAGGTGCATTTTACTGGGATACGTTCGAATTTTTGAGCCAAGTTTCAGGTCTGTGGGTGCTGTGGGGGCTTCTGGCCAGCGGTTACAAACGTACAAACAAACGAACACCGTCATCTTTATATATATAGATTACGAAAACTGAGAAAACTGATTCACTTAATAAGACATTTTGTGAACAGCTGTTCGAAACATTTTTTGCGAACAGTAGGAGAAAAGTTGAGATGTGCGTAACATAAAAAATAAAATTTAATAAAAAAAAGTAAAACCGACTTCAAAAACGCAGCTGAAAATTGCTCTAAAAAGTAAAAAATAACCATCGATACTACTTTTAAACATGAGTTTTGAAGTCGGTGCCGAAACAGTTAATAAAATCATTCTTACCCATTGATTGTACCATTTGATTGATTTTTCCTCTCAAACAACACTTGAAATTGATTATGAAACATTTATGGTTGTTTTTATTATTAAACATGTAACCGAAGAATGGGCACAAATGATTTTATTAACTGTTTCGGCACCGACTTCAAAACTCATGTTTAAAAGTAGTATCGATGGTGTTCAAAGAATAAATTTATTTTTTACTTTTTAGAGCAATTTTCAGCTGCGTTTTTGAAGTCGGTTTTACTTTTTCTTATAAAATTTTATTTTGATTTCATTCTTTTCAGTGTAACTGTATACCCGGAAGAGTGTCATGCAGGGTTGCCAGATTTAACCCTTCACTGCACGGTGTGCCAGATCTGGCACAAACCAAATAAACCCTCATATATTCCTATGATTTTTAAATGCAGTTAAACTGAGCTTTGTGCCCCTTCTGGAACATTGCTATAACAGTTTAGTGTGATTTTTTTGCACTAGTTAGTTGCACTAGTATAGGTATTACAGTTCTTGCTTTTGAAAGAAAGAGTGTCTGCATTTCCGTTAGAAGTGTGCTTAGTCATTATTTCCTTTGTTCTAAAAATGTATAAATACACTTAGTGGAAAGTTTGTTTATACCACTTATGGCACAAAACCCATTGTAGATTATTACACTTATCGGTATACAAAGCATATGCTATGGGCTTTGTGCCATATATAAAACAAACAATTAAAACATCATTTTTGGTGCACATTTTTAAGATTAATTTTTTTCTTCATTTTTCCTGAACTCAGGGCTATTTAAAAGGTAAGAAATGATTTTTTTCATGAAAATATAAAAAATCGTGCAGTGAAAGGTTAAAAACTCAAAATACGGGACAGCCTTCTTAGAGACTGGGGGTGGGGTCTAAAAGTCGAATTTTTACGATCTTATCTTTAATACCAAACGTTTTTCATAAAAATACATGAAAAAAGAATATCATGAGCATATGAAAAAAAAAACTACATTTTTTACCATTGCATAGTTATTTTTCTCCATGAAAATTAGTGAGAAAAGTTTTTGCACTAAATATTCTGAAAATTCGTATTACTCTGCTATTAGCCCCTTTTTTTCTGGGCAGGCCCATCAATTCGAATTTTACCAAAAAACAGCATAAACCACTCCATGTTAATCATTAATTTCCCAAAACCAGGGGATGGAGCAACTGATTCCAAACCCACTAATCCCTAAATGACAGATCTGTCCGTTTCTGTTGATGACTGGGTCAGTCCAAGTGAAATCAACAAGCCTCAAAACTTGACCATCACCAATTTCAAAAAAAATCATAGGGTCGAATACGTCTATAAAGTGATACAAAAAAAATGATTTTAAAATTTTTTTTTCAGCTGTTAGTTTTTTGTGGGGGACCCCCTAAAAAACTCGAAAAATGGCAAAAAGTCGAATTTTGGTACACACAAAGATTTAATTTTCTCAGCTTCTATTGCAGCTAAAGTCTTTTGTTATATTTCATTTTAAAGCTCTTTAAACAAGCTTTCATATGATATATGACTTGACAAGTTTTCGTGATGTAAAAATTTCAAGGTCAGCGAAAGCATTATTTGACCTTGAATATCTCAAATCAATCATGTAGTTGCAGACGATATTTCTTGTTATCCGCTTGCATGATTATCCCGAGTTATCTCTAGCTCGTATGAGTTGCAGGTAATTATTATCCCGAGAAAACTCCTCTGAAACTAAATGATTTTACACCTAATAATAAAAATTAAACATGAAACCAACATACTTTGTAATTACATACTTTGTTGAAAAATATATCAAAATCGTTCTGAACGAAGTAACCAAACCCCCTTCAGTTGATTGGTAATCAGATTTATAACTGGATAATTTGAGTAATTAATGTTTCTAAATGAGTGAAAGTTCTTGAATTAATATTTGGCAGATTGATAAATTTCTGTATATTTTCTTCGTTGTATTAATTCTCGCATTTATACTTGAAATAAGTATACTTTTAAATTGATTACTTTCATAGAGAAGATGTCTCGAAAAACATAAATTGTTTCCAAATCTTGAAAAATTTGAAAATTCACAATTTTGTGATTACTTAAGTTCAGCTTTGAAATTAATGTTATTTTTTTATTAGGAATTAACATCATAATTGCTATTATTATTTTTTTTTCTTAGCAGTGAGTAGAAAGCTTGTTCCATCAAGCTGACACTAAGACAGATCAAGCAGTGACGTTGCAAGAAATTTTTCAGGGGACGGGGTCTTCTGACTTTTTTCAAAGATAAAGGTCAGAAAACGCAGTTTTTGGTCTTTACATGTGTGTTCATACATATAATTTCGCCGTTTTATGGGGGAAAGGGTATGATACACTATCACTCGCTTGGCTACGCCACGGAGAACAAGTTTAGTCAAGCGCGGAATCAGTATGGGAGGTAGTCATGGGGGTCAATACACCCCCCGCCCTTAAACGACCAAATCTCGCATAAAAGTGCATTTTTTGGAGCTAATATTACGAAAAAATTGCCACCCCCCCATTTTTATTTAAATTGCACTTTGCCCCCCCCCCCCCTTCCAAAAATGACCCCCTGCTTTAACCACAAGCTGGATCCGCCCATGAGTTTAGTAAAAATTTTGGAAAACGACAAACTTCAAAGATGCCCCCAGCAACTGAGTTCAAAGCCAACCTAATCATGAACATCGCCCATTAGTCGAGATAAGGACCATTTCCTCCAGTTTTGTTTGACAGTGCTCAAAAGACAGCCGCATCTAAACAAAACTCAGCCATCAGACCAGCTCAGAAACCAGAACCTTTTACTTTCTCTGTACCACTCGTGTTTTCTTCCTTCCATGGTCGATCTTGTCACGGAACGACGGATATCGGCTGCAAAAGAACGCTCGAAACCGAAAGTGAGTGTGAAGCATCCCGTGACAGATCCCTCCGAAACAATTCCACGGGGCTCGTGTTTCGCAGCGCTTCGCCGGTGCTGGATCTTATAACTCGAAATGGACTTTCTGGCATTCCCAGTGTTTGCGTAGATAATTCACCGTGTGGGTAATGTTCATGAATGCAATCAGAAAGGTTCGTTTAACTCGGGGGTTCCCAAACTTTTTTTGTTCCGTGGACTCCTTGTAAGTGCTCCCAGTCTTCCAGTAGTCGGCCACAATGACATAAAACTCCTCATAAGTAGTACAGTTTTAATTCAAAATCAGATATGGCGCATTCACACATTTATGTGCCTATCCTCAATCATCAACCAGTGGCAGTTAAGTTTTGAGTACTTTTTTGGAATTAGTAATGAGTCATTTCATTTTGAATGGTGTGCCCGTCATCCAAGATTGCGATTCTGCTTATTTTTCAGCTAAGATGATTCTGTGGCCGACTACTGGAGCATTTACTAATGTTGACAACAGCTTGGATTTTAACATAATTTTTTTTTTTTTTCATTTCTGAAACAAGTTGGTGATTCACTATCAGAAAGGTTCATTCTAAAGTTTTACCTTGTTTTTGTTGCTGTATTGATAGCTGAAAGTTCTAGGTTAGTCAAGATCAACAAAAGATCTCTTAAATGGCCGACTACTGGTGCTTTTACCCTATAACTCAAACATTCGAAAACCCGAAACTAAATGGTTCCATTTATTGATGTTGTAAAACAACCAGATGACAACTTTCTAAAAGATTCATTTCGACAGTTCTACTGCAGTGTAAAAAATTAAAATTTAAGTGAAAAGAAAACAGATGAAGAGAAAAACGTAACATGTTTAATTGTTTATGCATACTTTCATAAAAATAATGGCACAACATTTAAATCAGCTAATACAGTCAATGCTCGTTATAACGATCACTCGTTATAAAGACCGTCCTAATATAACAACCGGTGAGAAAATCCCCAACTGTATCTCAATATACTCTATGTTCCACCTCTTTTGCGACCGCTCGTTATAAAGACCGTTTTCTGTAGAACGGAGATGGTCGTTATATCGAGCGTCGTCTGTATTCTAACATAGAATAGGTGTAGGTGCGTGGAAAAAAAAGAATGTTTTAAGTGGGACAGAGTGAATTTGGTGCATCAACAAAAGAACCCCTACTTGCATCTTCTGGACCCCCAATTTTTTCTTTCCTTTATATGAACCCCTTGTTAACTTTTGGGGGTCCCTGTGGGCCACTTTGGGAACTACTGGTTTACCTCTTTAAAAACATGAGACGTATCTGTAAGGTGACCAGATTTTTTTCCTCCTTCAAAACGGGACACTTAAGAATTAAAGGCAACAGTGTGCTCAACCCTCTGACTGCTCAATTTTCTTTACAAAGTCGCTTAAAAATATGCGTATTTTTTATGCATCAAAAATCCATGTGAAGTTTATGAACTAAATTTACACAAATTATGTAGAAATCGTCCTTAAACTTTATGGAAAAAGTTGTACTTCATGTTTTTTACACCAAAGTCGAGCAACATTGCTATTTCCCCCCACTTTTTTAAGCTATAAAAAACATACTTTCGAGGACCCCCCCCCCCCCTTTTATTAAATTAGGAGGTATCGGGCTCGTAAATTGGCCGAGCAGTCAGTGTAAATGCGTCAGAAAATTCATTACTGACAATTAAACGATGAAATAACGAAATATAAAATTTTAAATGACGTCATGCACGGGAAAATCGTGGAATGAGCAAATATTGTATATAATATCAACTTCTTCATTGCCAGTGGAGATCGCGGGATAAGCAGCCGTAGGGTTAAAGCCCCGTATAAATTCAGATCCTAATAGATTGTCGGGAAAATGTGCGATTGTGAGCGATAAGTGAGTGTTTTGGGGAAACTCCTTTCGAGAATTATTTCAGCGAATTATTGGAAACGGATGCTAATTCAGGGAAGCAAAGACTGGCGACATCGTATCGTTTCTCGAAATGTTTGCTTCCGTTCACGAATGAGACGTCGAGACGAGAAGGTTTGGGGGGTGATTGACCACTGCAGTAATTGTCACTGCGTGAGTCTTCGCCTCACGACATGTCTCCGTTTCCGTGTACTTTTGCTGCCCACTATTTTCGTTATTTGATGATCATTTACATCTTCTATCGCAGAGGTTTCCGAAGTCTATACTTTCAAGGACTCCCTCCTGAAAATAACTAAATTTGTGAACCCCCCTTCCTCTAGCTTGGGAAGGGACGAGTTGACACTTAAAAATCTTTTTTTCCTAATATTTTTTACTTTGTCTAAATTTAATTTTTCTTTTCAAATTCTACAAATTTATTTATTTATCGTTCTGTATATTTTTGAAAGCTCTTGTCTAGTTTTCATTATTCAACATTATTATTTTGATTTACGGAAGTAAAAATGTACTTAAAACTCAATTAGGTGCCAAATAGGCGTTAAAGTTGAGGTTCTGGGGGATTTTTTGCGCCCTGCATGTACGTAAACAAGAACTTTTTTTATTCCCCATAGATGTGCTTTCGTTTTGAATAAAGATATTGATACTCTCCCTTCAATTTCAAGTATTTTTTACGTTTTAGCAGGATAGCGCTGTGGGACCTCAGGGATCTGCGGGCCACGCTTTAAGAAACTCTGTTCTGTCTGATATGCTTTTAGAGCTTATAAAGGCGTTTTAAGAGTTATGCTGCATCCAACTGAAAAACAGGTTGTTTGCATTGAACATAGCCCCCCCCCCTCCCAGCGTATTTACAACTGATTAGATATCAGTTTTAATTGATTGATATTTTTGATTGTGATCCCGGCTCGGGCATGGATTGGATGTACTTTCTCTCTCGTTCTGTGAATGGTTGTCCACCCTATAAAACGGGTACCTATGGCATATGTGTTTACTGTGGAAGTCGGACTTCACACCAAATGACGGTACAGTTGGAAAACTAAAGCCGCGCACCCCAAATTGCCATCCTAGTTGGCACAAAACAACAACATAACATTCCAATGAAAACACATTGGATGTTGGCATCAAATTTTGACGACTTTGCTTACCTTTTCTCACAAGCCTCCCTATTCTTCATTATGAGAATATATAGCTCACCAAAATACTAAATATTAAACAGTGCAAATTATTGAGAAATCAAATGCGGCTTTCTACAGAGCTGCCGCCTCATAAATTTTGCAATCTGTCTGTTTGAGTATGAACATTTGTAGGACAATTCAAAGTAATGGATGGGCTGCTACATAATAATATGTAGACCGGCAACCCCACCCATCCTCCATTGTTATGCATAGTTAACTGTTGTATCTCAATTTATAGACGACAACCAATCTACAATACGGAGCGTGTGTTTTAAATAGCAGCAAAAAAAAAATGTGAATCGTTTTCTAAAGGATATTCCGAAAAGTCGTTGCACACAATTCATTTTCAACATCATTTGTGCAACGCTTCGTGATGGGGCCATGCCCTTCCTCGAAGCACGCCCTCAGTTAAATTTCATAATTTTAGTTTTGAATGCTTTGTTTTATTATGAGGCTGCGTACTTTTTTCTCCCCTATTGGATTCAAGAGTTTGGCATTCATCAGTTTTGAATGAGAATTATTGTAGAATAATTTTCAACAATAAAAAACCGTCCGTTTTTTGACTTGTTTCTGTCATAGTCAGGGTCGTCCACAAATGATGTCATGCTTTGAGGGGTTGTGGGGCGGGGGGGGGGTGATGAAATTGTTGACAGATTGATAATTAATTTGTGATTATTAGTAGAGACGTACCGAGTAGCACTTTGGCCGAGTACCGAGTATTCGGTATGACACTTATTAATGCATCTTGAGGTTATCAACCGGCTACCTTGTCTAGTTAGTGGTCAGAGAAGTCTGACCCGGACCTGGATAGGGTGGTTTCGGGCTGGAATCCCGGTTCGACCATAGAAGTAGTTTGCCCCTCCTGTCCTTGTCCTCTCTTTGTGTGAATGTGTTGTTGTGCTGTGAACAGGGCCGCCGCTACCAGCGATGGGGCCTGGTTCCAATTTTAATTCCGGGCCCCCCATCACCCCCCACCCCAATTGCACGCGTTTATGCCGTCGTTTCAGCACATTTGCAATTGTAAAAAAAAAAAAAAAAAGAGAAAAAAATTTTTTTTTCGGATTTTTTTTTTACTTACGAAAGTGTGCATTTAATTTTATTTTCACGTTATTTGTATCGCCAGATGATTTTAAAAAACGGTGCATTTTCCTTTGCGCAAGTGTGTTTCATTCATTAGTGTTTTTACTAGCAATTGTTTCATATTGAGAATCGGCAATGAAAAGCGAGATTAAAAAAAAAAAAAAAGCTTTTTTTTAGTGAAAGTATTGACACTATTACTGGAAAAACATGTTCATAACCTTACGGGCCCCCCAAAGCTCCGGGCCCGGTACTAGAGGTCCAGTATCCCCCCCCCCCAAACGGCGGCCCTGGCTGTGAATGGTTGCCTACCCAATGAACCCCGATGGCATGTATGTACTGTGGAAGTCAGAATTCAGATCAAATGACGGTACAGTTGGAAAAGGGAAGCATCGAACCCCATATTGCCAGCCTAGCTGGCACGAGACAACAGCAACAACAACTACAACATTTGAAGTTGTCAGTTCTGAGAAGTAGCTAAGTTATTTTTGCATTTCTCCTTAATTTGGTTTGGGACTACAATAAGCTACTGGTTACAATCAAACAGTTGATTCTGCTAACCGCAGCATTACCTTGTGCCGTTATCCGTGAAGGCCTCATTAAATACGAAGGCCTTATTAAACACGAGTGCCTCAAAACTTCTCTTTTAATTCACTTAATTAAAAATAAATAACTACTTTTAATACATCTAGTTGCTGTTTTACTTTAATAATATCCGTATTTCCAAAATAATTAGACTATGTTTGCCTAATGAAAAGTATTGTTCCGTGTATGATGTGACGCGCCGTTATTATACACTATTTAATTTGTTTGAATTCCGGGAGAAATGACCTTATTTGGAGTCATTGGATTTATCAGCGTTATTTTTAATATTTGTATTAGCAATTATATGATGTTTGAAGGTAGATTCAGGAAACAGTTAAAATAAGAAAGAAAGCGGATCCAAAAAATAAGTGCATTTGGAATATAAATAGCCTTTGAACTTAATAAGCATAGTTTAATAATTAATCAGTAACAATTAATGAGTCTACTGTGATTACAAAGAAGCTGAATTTTAGATTCCGTTTCTATTTCTGTTTTAACGAATCGCCGTTCTTGCTTATCTTTGTTGTTGTATTCCTTTTGTCCTAAATTAACATTTAGGTTGAAAAATTGGTCCCCACTTTGTTTCCACATTTAAATACTGTCGGCCCCGCTTAATCGAATACTGTCCGTTCCAAGAAATTTTTTTCGATTAAGCGGTGTATTTGATTAAGCGGGGAACATCTTTTTACCTTTCCATTTTGACAATTTTAGTCTCAAAACTTAGTAATAACAAAGAAATACCTATATAAAGAAAATAATTAATGTTATTGGTAAAAAGATTTTGAAATAAGGAAAGTAAACAACAAAATAGTATAATAATTGGGTATAAATATTGTACGGTCATATGAAAATCCTAAAAAAGTAACTTACAACTTGTGCTACAAAAAAATTTGTTTTTCGCCTTTCACTTTTATTTTCTGAAACAGTCCACAATAGTAGTTTGTTTGTTCCAAGGTCTTGTGGGAACACTTTTATTTTATACTACATTTTTCTTAGCAAAATTTTTTGCAAAGGAAGATAAAAATATTACTCGATTATCCGGGGAAATAATTCGATTAAGCGGGGATATTTAACATTGTGTCTATGGGGAAATGTTCGGTTCCGGACGGTTTTATTCGTATAAGCGGGGTATTCGTTTATCCGTTTCCCCATTAAGCGGGGACGACAGTACTAAATATTAAAACGAATCATTTTATGATTTTTTAAACATTTTTCAGAGATTTGAGAGGTGCTATGAACACTTACGTCTTGAATGAGTAGCAGGTTAGTTTTAAAAATCCAAGTTTCGCACAGATTTCTTTTTAAAATGTGTAAAGTACGTTATTGCATTTACGACCTGTTGAAACTCTAAATTTCCTGAAAAATACTCGTGTCAGACGGCAGACATTTTCTAACTGATAAATAAACCAAACCTGCATGAGTCCTCAAATTTGTTTTCAGTTAGTTTATTACCTGCACTTGTATTATATTTAAAACTTTGTAATGTTTCCTTTTGTTATATGTTTAAATATCTTTTTTTTTCAAAAATTGTCCATTGAAATTATGTTTCTTATTTTTGCAGAGTGATATCTTTTAACTTTTAATTTGCTATTAATGTTACGAATAGCGAGTAGGTTACTTGCTTTTTGAGCTACATACCTCCTTTTTTTTTCAAAATGGCGACCAAAAGTGAAAATGACTACAATTTTTTATGACTTTGGTCGCCACTGGCTACTATTCAAAATTCCTAGTCTGAAGCTTTTAACCCTACACTGCATAGCGTTGCCAATTGGCTACATGGTCTGTTTTTCCTTATGACCATGCATAAGGCAACTCAAGCACAAAAAGCAAGTATAAGGTATCTTTAAAGCAAATATAACCATCAACCCTCAAAATTAATTTTTTTTAATGTTTTCCAATGTTTTCTTATTATTATCCTCAAAAACATATATATTTCTTTCAAAGAACAAAAAACTATGCAATGTAAGGTTAAGGCGTTGATCACTTGGTCACGCTTTATAATTTTCTTTTTTTTTCACCTACTAAAATATTTTTTACATAAATAGGTTAACCTTGGCATTTTTCTCTGTTTTGTTTTGAAGTTCAGATCCTTGTTCGTCATTTGTAGGACATCTCCAGTGCGTGAGGCCTAAAAATTTTAATTTTTGAGCTTGGAAAATTCTGAAACGTAAAATATTACGCGTCCACCGTTTACAAATGTCATTGAAAAAACGTAGACGATAAATATTTCTAACACGTGCTTCGCGATTTGTCATGCAGTCCCGCATTTCAGAGATAAAGCACCAGTTTGCCTATCAGCCTGCTGATGACGGTGCTCCCTGAGGCTACTCGAAACGCGTGTCTGAAATGTTTATTTCGAAATTTGTGTCCAAAATACATTGTTCTGCTGAAGTCAAAGTAACTTATTTGAGAGAATTTTTGTTTTTAGTCTTAAGATGGGGCAGAAAATGAGCGACTCTGAATTCTGAGCACATGGTAAGAAAACGTTTATCGTAACGAAGAGAAAATGAATGGCAATAAAAAAAAATGTCATGAAAACGCTAAGTTTGTGACTGCTGATTAGACATGGAAGCTCAAAAGTTTTCAACGTTGGCAAAAGGGGTTCTTGTCCCCCTGCCCCCAAACACGTGTATTCTTGTTTTTTAAAAAGCTTATACAGGGTGTCCACTCCAATCGTGGACCAATAGCTAATTTCTAAACCGTTAGAGATAAGCATATTGTTTAGTTTGGAAAAAATCTCCAAATTACGAAAGGAATTTTTGGTCTGTTCAATGTTTTTCAAAAAATCAAATTTTGAAAGAGTTACGAAATTTAAATTTTTATACAGCCCCCCAGTCCTATCAATCATATTTAGTAAAACATTCTTGACACTATAACGTTTAAAACTTAAAAAAAATCACTGTTCTACGACAAAAATTGACCGAGTTATGACGTTTTGAAAAATCAAGATTTTGAAGGATTTCGCATACGGTCCCTCTCGA
Organism: Uloborus plumipes; assembly: GCA_038373865.1. Taxonomy (NCBI): domain Eukaryota; kingdom Metazoa; phylum Arthropoda; class Arachnida; order Araneae; family Uloboridae; genus Uloborus; species Uloborus plumipes. The sequence goes on from JAXGGA010005154.1 coordinate 50,801, forward strand.
TGACGTCATGAAACAATGCAAAATCTTGATTATTCAAAACGTCATAACTCGGTCAATTTTTGTCGTAGAACAGTGATTTTTTTTTAGTTTTAAACGTTACAGTGTCAAGAATGTTTTACTTAATATGATTGATAGGACTGGGGGGCTGTATAAAAATTTAAATTTCGTAACTCTTTCAAAATTTGATTTTTTGAAAAACATTGAATAGACCCCAAATTCCTTTCGTAATTTGGAGATTTTTTTCTAAATAAACTATATGTTTATCTCTAACGGTTTAGAAATTAGCTATTGGTCCACGATTGGAGTGGACACCCTGTATTTTACTGTTTATTTAGTTAAACGGGGAAGATTTTAACGTTTATGGAAAAATAACGACTTAAGAAAAAAAACTTTTTGTATAAGGGCCCCACACAGTTTTAGTTTTTTTTAAATTATATTTTGCAATTTTATATTTGTAGAAGAGAGGAGGGTATTATGGAATAGTCGGGAAACATGGAATACCGCGGTTTTTACTGCGTTCGGTGCTGCAATATCGTAGAAATAACATGAACTACTCAAGAAAGACTAATATGATGCATTGCAGTAAGAGTTCGCCGCTTACTGTTGTCATTAGACTGCTACAAAAAAAGTTTAGTTTTTGATTCTCAAGAGATTTTGGAGATAAGTTTTCAAATTTCTAATCTGTTAGTGTCCATCTGACTTAAAGTATTGATGTTAACTAGGGATGCACCGATTAATCGGCCATAATCGGCCACTTAGCCGATTATTAATAATCGGCAAAATTGGGCCGATTAATCGGTTGAAAAATTATTTTTAGCATTATTCTTCAAAGTGTACCTTCCCTAAGAAACTATGATGAATAATTTTATTAACAGTTATGATAACCCTCACAGTTGATATAAATGTTTTAAATAAATTGATTCTCCTACTTTGAATAAATATACACATTGACAATATTGCAGCATTTTTCATCTGATGATAGTTTCCACCTTAGCACAGTGCTTTTAGATAACCTCTAATTTTTTACAATCACTAAAAATCTTGAATTAAATTGCTACTAATTATTCAAAAATTTAAATTAAAAGTACTCCTAAATTGCAGTGCTCGCCTCGGACACTCCCCCCCTTTTTTTTTGAATTTTTATATCCAATTAACTTAATTAACAATGTGTTAATGTAATACTACTGAAAATAATGTGAAAATTGGTTCTGGGAAATTCGAATAAAATATTGAAATTATTTTGCGAAAAATAGGAAAATGGAAAAAAAAAAATTCTCTCAGAAATAAAGTGCTTACTGTTTCTAAACTCTTAATTGCATAAGAGAGAAAGAAAAACTGATTGTAAAATTGGTAGCATTAGAAATAATCATTCTTATCCTTAATCGGCTCAACCGATTAATCGGCCGATTATCAACAGCCGATTAGTCGGTAATCGGCCAATTTGCTTATCGGTATATCCCTAATGTTAACCGTAATGTACACTAAAAATAATTGTAGTTTTTTATACTGTAGTCATGTTTTAGCTTACAATATTTGGTCCATCATTTTAAATATTCATTGCCCAAGATGGCGTACCGGGTATTATGGAATACTAAGTATTTCAAGACAACAAGAAAACAAGGATACTGAATGTATCTTTTGCGATGGCAAATTCTCTCAAGATCGACGAGGTGAAGTTTGTGGATTCAGTGCGTAAGTTGTTGTCTGTGGGCTCATCTTGACTGCACGAGAGCAGAGCAAGACGATTACATCTGTGACTTCTGTAAATATACTCGAAACAGAAATGATTCATACTTAATGTCAAAAATTATAGCTACATTCTTAAGTATAAAAGTATTATTATTTTTTTTTCATTATTTAACTTTTTTATTTGTGGTCTGATAACAGTGTTTTATGAAGTTAGTATTTCAATGGTTTTCACCACCTATTCCATATTACCCGAGTATTTCATGTTAGCCTCCATTGGTAATTTTTTTTTTACAATTTTTTTTATATTTAGAAATAAGTAGTATTTTTTTTTTACAAAACACATTTCATTACAATTAATCTTGTATGCACTCATGATGATTTTGAAATTTTTTATTAAAAAAACAGAGAGTTATTTTGAAAAATGTAAATGGTATTCCATATTCCCCTCCTCTCCTCATCTATGTTTTGGAATACTTTGCCAAAACGGTTTTACATTTTTTGTGATCTGTAAATATAGTTCAGCATTATTTTTTAAAATAATTATTTCATTAGATTTGCTCTGTCTTTTGTGAGACAAGCTCGATTGCAAATAATAATAATAATTATGATAATGATGGCAACTATAAAATTAATCTTTGCGTTTCTTTTACAAATCCACAGTTTGCGTTGAATCCTCGCCATATTTGGCACAGAGGTCCTTTAATGATCAAGAATTCAGATAGGAGGGGCCTCTCTTGTCTGGATTGGCAGTATGGCTAAAAAATAAAGTGTGAGGTCGGGTGGGGGGAGGGAACCTCGATTCCTCTTTCGGCTATGTGCAAGTACCAGCGAAATATGTTTGCCATTTTTTCTATGATAATTTCTATGATAGACTCTGAATCCGGCATCCTTATTTTTGACATGCTGAAAAAAAAAGAAAGCTGCCAAAAATTATTCAACAGGGATTAAAATGGAAATTTTGGCTGAAATTTGAAGTTGTTTTTTTTTTTCGTGTGAGTACGGTACATACTTCCTTTATTTCGAACAAATATGTTCACATAATGCTCAACTATAGTACTTTAAACACCTCCGAACTTCTACTGTGCTGAAGATGCAATATCTTGCTATGGATGAGCTCAGCAATTTTTCACACCATAAAGATAATCGCTTTAGCTGTGTTTACAATCGCTTAACAAAGGATTACACTGAAGCATTAGATTAATGTCAAAAAACCTTGAACGATTCCAGCATTTAGACGTTTCTCTTTCACAATTGAAGATGCCTGCCTGACTGCATATAGGCGTCAAATGGTTGAATGCTCATAAAACGGATTAAAATCGTTTGCTTAAATACTGTAAGCTTAAAATCCATTGTGCTTGATGATCAACTTTTTGTTTTGTGCTCATCTCTTAATGCTTCGATTTGCAGGTCGTTATGTTCCACCTGCGTTTTTGTCTGTAACATTGGTGCTTGTGGAAGGCTATTAGTCTTGATTCGTTCTGTTGTGTTCCATCGACATACATACCTGGTGATAAATATGTTCTGAAAGATGTGTTGTTTTCTGAAAATGAATTTTGAACGGTTGGCATGCCAACAAAGTTGCTTTTTATTGTATTTCCTGTTTGTATCGATCGTTGGATTAGGTGATTAAATTTAAGTTTTGGTTGAATAGTATGTTAAGCCGGAATTGTGGGTTCCATGGGTCACTTGTTGAAGATACTGCAAGGATGTAAAAAAAAAAGGAAAACCTACTAAACCTCGATGAAAACAAGAATCAAACTACCATTCATACAAAAGTAAAAAAAAAAATATAAAAATAAATAGATGGAGGGGAGGGGTTAAGAAGAGTAAAAAAAAAAAAGCTTTTTAATTGATGGCTTGAATCGAGGAAAGCTTCGAAATCCTGATTTATTTGCAGTTTGAGAAATCCTTAAGACACATTTTAAGGCTCTGTTGTAGTTATTATCAGTGCTACTTTAACCCATTTATGCCCAAGTTTTTTTTAACAATTTTTTTTCAATTTTTATCTGCTTAAAACTCTTGCTTGGAATGATTTACACACATTTTAGGTTTAAAATAGTTGCTGTTGCCATATTTATTAAGTTATTTAACGTCCTGTTTATGGGATATTTTGCAGATAGGTGCGCAAAATACGACCATACTTGTCTTTACTTGTGCAAAGTAACATTACAGAAGGCATCTGTGATCCATTTTAAGCAAATCATTTTAAAATAGTTTAATTTTATGAAAAATAAGTTCGCAAAAAAAAACTTACTTTCTGTGGCTACCCATGCTGGATCGTTGCTTGACTGATTTGTCTGAAAATAGCTATCAATAAAAAAACTCTGATGTCCAAATAGTGGCTCTAACTGGTTTTCTCAAGAAGGACTATTTAACTTGTGAAAAACAGCTTTAGTAAAATGATATACCCATTACAGGTTTTTGTATGCAGTAACTAATAAGCGTCCCGTTTTTAGGCTACTGGGCATAAATGGATTAATAGCCACTCAAGGGAGCTCATCAGCTCTTGAGCTGTTTCCCCTTTCCTTTTTGGAAATTTTTACAGGTTTTTGCCAGTTTCAGAGTATTTTAAAGGATAGCGCTTCTGCACTTTTCGTAAATCTGTAAACTTGAGACCAATTTCGTTTGGTCGACACAGCAACTCAATATGGCCAATCAAATGGAGATGACTGGGGTACTGAGAGACACCACTCAACTCCTAAAGGCTAGGGCGGAACCAAGGAGTTCTTCAAGGTAGATGCGAAATCGAATTTTAAGAAGTTCAATTATACAAAATTATAGAGGATGAGTTGAAAATTATCTGAAAAACTTTTTTGGAATTTTAATGTCGAAATTTTTCCGGTAGAATCCTGATGGCCCCTGCCTTTGATTCACCCAATGCTAAGAGTTAATCCCTTTTTTTTTCTTCAACAGTAGTATTAATGAGTAGGGATACCAATGCATCAAAGCGAGTTTTTAACTTTATGAAGTTTTTTTAGGACTAGTGAAATGACAAAGCTTTAAAGTGAACGCATTGAATGGTTGAATAATAATAAAACTCGATGAAAATTGGACAGATTTCGAAAGATATTAAAAAAGAAGAAAGATGCCCCTGAAGTATAGGGCTACTTTATCAAAATAATTTAGAAGGAAACTGAATTTATTATCTTGTTTAAAAATGAATACTGCCCTACAAAACCAATCATTTTTTTTTTTTTTTTTTTTACACACATGCATACTTAAACGTACATACCAACTCCACCTCAATAACAGAAAGATTAAATCACTTTTTCTTGAAAAAAAAAAACTTATTTAAAAAGGCTAGGTATGTAGCATCCTGAATTTCTAATTCTAACTTCGAAACGTGGCCATCTTGCTTTACATTCATGTGCTCACATATAGTCACATCTTTTCAGGACCATCATTTCGAATTTTTCTGGATGTATGCTCATGTAAATTGTACCGATAAACCTCAAAATCACGTCCACTTTCGTGTACATATATTAATTTTCCAAGTCCAGGAAGAGGAGCGGGGTGGGGTAATTGATTCCATCACCCTTCTAAAAGACGGGCCTGACATTTCTGCATTGAAAAAAGGGTTCATTGTTACACCAAAACACGAGTTTGCAAATTTATGTGATTTAAGTTGTTTAATTTACTTCTAATTTATAGCACCAATATTCATTTATTTCCTGGTACTAATGGTTTTCTCCAACGTCCACTAAAATTCGAAAGAGATCTCTTTCCTGAACCACCGTTTATCCCATTGAAAACAGTCTTCAGTTTCCAACTTAATATTCCGCACGATATATATTTTTAAAAATTTTTTATCTATGTTTTTGTTTTATGTGCTGATCATAAACCCTTCCAGAACAATACCCCCTTTCCATGGTCGTATGGTTTCGAAGGAATGCAGTAAAATCCGCCGTTTCTTCGCCCGAACGATTCTCGATTCCGGCGAAGAGGTTTCTCTCCTGAGTCATAAGTCATGATTCCTTCTTCGAATATTCCTCGAAGACAGCTGCCAGTGCAACGACCCATCCCTCCGAGAGATCGGATTAAATTTCAGGAGATCGGAACACTTTTGCTTGCCGAAGCACTTTCACTAAATCTACGGAACATTAACTTACCGGCTTTTGCAATGTATGTAAGGCTTTTTTTTTTATTTTTGATGCCATTTCTCGAACATAAATATTGCATAATAAGTATAAATTTCAAAGCTTCAACGGTCAAACGCCTCCTCTTTACCCTGCACAGAACTCTCGTTGTGTTCTGCCAGCCAGGTTGGCATTTTGGAGTGCGCTGCTTCACTTTTCCTACTGCACCGTTATTTGGTGTGAAGTCCGACTTCCACAGTACACACATGCCATAGGGACCTGTTTATAAGGTAGACAACCATTTACCACACAACACATTCACACAAAGAAGAGACGAAGACAGGAGAGGAAGAATGTACATCCATACCCGAGCTGGTATTCGAACTCTATACATCCCCATCTGTGACAGACTTCTTTGACCACTGGACAAGGTGGCCGACCCCAAAACTCGCTTGGTATCAATAAAATCGCTTACAACCACCAAAACTTGTTGATAAATTTAACTCCTTGACATACAATGACGTCTGGGAGGTCATTCATTTCATGTACCAGTGTAGATTTGGCGTCTGGGACGCGTCCCACAGCAGATCTGCACAGAAGGATGAAATGAATGACTCATTCATTTCATCCTTTTGCGCAGATTTGACCTCTGAAAGACGTCTTCTGTTTCATGTTGTCTTGTGACAGCTAGATTGGCAATTTGGCGTGCGCTGCTTCACTTTACCAACTGTACCGTCATTTGGTGAGAAGTTCGACTTTCACAGCATACACATGCAATAGGGACCAGAAAAAAGAGTAGGCAACCATTCCCACAAAGAACAGACAAGGACAGGAGAGAGAAAGCACATTTGTGCTCAAGCCAGGATTCGAACCCGGAACCTCCCCATCCAGTCAGGCTTCTCTGACAACTAGACAAGGCGTCCGTCTTCTGTTTCAAGTGCCAGTAGATTTCGACATCTGGGTGACGTCTATTCTTTCTTGCTGTTGTATAAGTTTTGACCTCTGAAAGACTTCGTTTGTTTCATGCTCTGGTGTAGATTTTGCCTCTGAGCGGCATCATTCATTTTATATGCCAGTTTCTATTAGAAATCTTAGAGACGTCATTTATTTCATGCACAGTTATAGATTTGGCGATTGAGAAATGTCATTCATTTCATGTGCCAGTAGATTTTGACATCGGAGAGACGTCATTCATTTCATGTCAGTGTAGATTTGACGTCTAGGGGACGTCTTTTCTTATTTGCTCCAGTGTAAATTTGGACCTCTGAAAGACGTTCCCAAGTAGCACACTTCGTTTTTTAAAGGTTGTAAAATGGTTATTAATGTTGTGACAACGGATTAAAAACGTTTAAACGTTTTTTGTGCTATACCTGGGTTGTCTATTTCATGCGCTAGTGTACATTTTGCCTCTGAGTGACATCATTCATTTCAATTTCATGTGCCAGTGTAGATTTGTGCGTCTGAAAGACGTCATTCGTTGCGTCAGTACAATTTCTTCTACACCTTCGAGGGGTCATAGTATGTCAAAGTGTTGAAGATGCTAGCAGAAGGGAGATTCACGGCTTTCCCCAGGATACGTTTCGCAAGTGAAGTCCAATACATATGAGGTCAATATTTATAAACGAGATGTGAAGGAAAGGATACGTAATAAAATCGATCATCCCTCCGTTGAAACATTTCTATACCTGCTTTTGAGCGTTGGAATAACAAAGTAAAAAAATAAGGGGTTTATTCTGTATTCTTTCACTTTTGCGGAAATGACGAGTCAAAAGCGTTGCTTTCTCGTGTGGCTGAAACCGAGCTTTAAAAAAAATTACAAAAAACAAGCATCACCTTCGGTGTCGGTTGGATGTTTCACATCAAAAAATTTCTGAGAATTTTGTAACTGTGGGCAAATGTTCAGCGTTACCAAACCCATGCAGAAAGCCACCAAAGCACAAAAACAGACGTAACATGTTAACATGTGATTTCAGAATAATGAAAGCTATCGGACCACACACCTGGACGACCTTGACTACAACTTTCATCTTTCTATAGAACTCTTTTTTTTTTTTTTTTCGGACGAAAGAATCATTCCATTCTTTGATGTTCCCACGACGAAAAAACATCGGCGAGCTTTTTGAAAAGAGAAACTGCGACAGAAAAATCGGCAAATTAGACACTTTTATTATTATTATTATTTTTTTCATGTTGTTGTTCCTCCATGACGAAATCTGGGAACAAAACTTGCTCGGCGGACCGAGGCAAACCCTTTGGAAGTGGTCAAGCAGGAACGACAGATATCAAAAATGGACCGTGACCCTCATTGCGTGGGCGATCGCGGTTTTGTGTGGCTGTGAGGAAAGGGGGGGGGGGCATTCATTCGTTTTCATTCATCATTCCGTGGTTCGGACATTCATGGCGAGGAAGCGAAACGCTGAACAAATATCTTTTACAGTTCTGATGCGTCATCCCGGGTCTTGTTCAGTAGTACGACCGTTAAGTCAGGAAATGGGCTCCGTGAATCGATATTTGTGAAGGAAGTTGTAAAAAGTCACATGACGTGAGCAAATTTTGACGTAAATGCGTCACAGTAAAATTATAATAGGTACTTGCATCGTGAAATTGTATTGAATATTTAAAATAAAGTATTGTTCTAGTCCAAACCATGTTTAAGTTTCTATTTAGAAATTTTGAGAATCTTTATAAAGTTTTTTTTTTTTACGTGTGTGTGTCTTTAATTAAAATGTTTATATAAAATGCATAAGGCCATCCAGTATCAAGGCGGGCCCCTTTTCAGTTTGGTCGCCGAGACCTCCTTCCTTCTTAACTTTTTTGAAACTTACCCTGTTCCCATTCCTGGGCGGGTTTCCTAAAGGACTGGGCCCCTAGTTTTCGACCCCAGACTGACTTGGTCTTTTGTCGGCACTGAAAATACAAAGAAATGAACTGTTGGCTCATTATTAATATTTATAGGGGGGGGGAACGCGTTAAATCAGTCATAAATTCCAAGTCCCCCGTGTCCGCCAGTCTTTTTTTTTTAATTAAAGAAAAGAAAAATCAGGCGTATAAATTTCTACAATATTTGCCATACTAATGCTTATAGTACAAGAGCCGACTTAGGTGTACCAATAAACAACTAATTTCCTAATGTAGTATGAAAAAAATGTAGATAAAAATATTACAAACAAAATGGCATAATGTTGACGAAGCAAAAGTGCTCTTATCAGGTTGTCGCAATCTTAAAATTTCAATAACGGAGTCATTTTGCAGATTTTCTGCAGGTATCTTCAAATTAAAGAAGAAATCTAACAAAAAGCTGCAAAATTTCTGCTTGTAGATTTTTTTTTTTTGAGCATATATTTGTGCAAGGCACGTCATTTCTTGATGTCATTTTCTTGCCAAAATGTCTAGTTTTGAGCCGAATTAGCGTCATTTGCGAGAGATTTAGATCTGTTTCTTCTTTTCAAAGAACTGCCATTTGCCGTACTAATGCTTCCGAGAATAGATTAACAAATAAAGAGAGAAATTTCTCCGACGAATTGTATAACCTCCTCCTTTGTTGAAGTCGGTTAAAAACATGTAAAACAAATCAGTAAACCGAAAACGCATAAAGTTTATTTAACCCTTTGGTGGGGCGGAACCGTGAGTGCGAAATCACGCTCCCTTAATAATGACTTTCGATGACCCCTAACCCGATATTGCGGAAGCTCATGTGGTGTCACGTTTTCTGGTATCCAACTCAGAGAACCGTGACGCGATATGTGTGCATCGCTCTCGGAACGGTTTGAAGGACGCGATATTACGCTGTGATCGTCCATTAGAAAAAAAAAACTTACAATGTGTAATGCTCAAAAATTAACAAATAAAGTGAAAAGTTGTGAAATTGTCGGTTTTATTTTGGACTATTCATGTTTTCTGTATAACTCGCGGTGTTTCGTCGAAAGAGGTCTTACTCATATTAGTTTCTACTAACAATTCCATGAGATCATCTTTCACACTTTTTTATTTCTTTAACGCTTTGTCATTACTCACTGTGAAAGGTACATTTCGAGACTGTTACTAGAAACTTCTGAACTTATTAACACTGTGTGACTCATTGTTTAAAAACTAAATCTGTTGTGGCATACTGTCGGCCCTGCTCAAAACGAATACTGTCGGTTCCAAGAAATATTATTCGGTTAAGTGAGGAATTTGTTTAATCTGGGATCTTTAACCCATTTATGCCCAGTAGCCTAAAAACAGGACGCTTGTTAGTTACTGCATATAAAAACCTGTAATCAATATATCATTTTTCTAAGGCTGATTTTCACAAGTTAAATAGTCCTTCTTCTTGAGAAAACCAGTTAGAGCCACTATTTGGATATCAGAGTTTATTTATTGACAGCTATTTTCAGACAAATCAGTCAAGCAACGATCCAGCATGGGTAGCCTCAGAAAGTAAGTTTTTTTTTTTCGATCTTATTTTTCATAAAATTAAACGATTTTAAAATGATTTGCTTAAAATTGATCACAGATGCCTTTTGTAATGTTACTTTGCGAAAGTAAAGTCAAGTAAGTCGTATTTTGCTCACATATCTGCAAAATATCCCATAAACAGGACGTTAAATAACTTAATAAATATGGCAACGGTGAATTATTTCAAGCCTAAAATGTATGTAAACCATTCCAAGTAAGAGTTTTAAGCAAATAAAAATTGAAAAAAATTGTTAAAAAAAACTTGGGCATAAATGGGTTAACATTGCGTCTATGGTGTGGGGATGCATTCGGTTCCGGAAGGTTTTATTCCTATAAGCGGGGTATTTGTTTATTCGTTACCTGATTAAACAGGGCCGACAGTATCTTATCTCAACAACAAAGCCTTTTCAGATTGAGGCTTTTCTTTTTTGCTGTTGTAATTTTAAGTTAGAGAAAGATATCGAAGAAAAAGGCTGTTCTCCTTCTGCGTGACAAACTTTTTTAAAGTACAACATACTATTGTTATTTCTATATTTCTTTTCTTTTTTCTTTTTTTTTTGCGATTATTATGCCGTTATTATTAGTTCTGATGTGAAGCACATGTGATCTCGGTTGCAAAAACAGCGTAATGATTTTTTGAGCGTACTTAGTGCAACAAAAAGCTAGAGATTCTGCTGACAACACAACCTTGCCTCAATCTGTTCCTGTTAAATAACAGAATATCTGCACGACTAAATTTACTCAGAAAAATCTCACTACACAAAGAAAGAAAATGAAAGACTGCTTAGCAGCATTCTTAGATGAGGTTAAGAGATTTTTGAATTGAATAGTTATTAAGTAAGTCTTTTAAATGTTCTCGTGTCACATAATCAATGCCCACGCGTTTCAACTCTTCATTCAATTCACGCTCGAAGTTCATCGCCTCCATACGCCGGCAGATGTCGCTGATGACGAATGGCGCCAATTCTCCCTACTGATTTCAATATTTCTTCTTGTTTTTGAAAGAGAAAGTAGACAACTCGGGAGGGGAAAAAATGGCTAAGAAAAAGGCAGGTGGGCACCAAAACAGAAACGAAGGGAAAACAAAAAGGATAAAAAGAAGTGAAAGAACTAGTTCTGTTTTTATTTTCCGAGCAGAACGAACACAACGTCGACCAGACAATAATGTTTGATTGTTAAAACATAAAATGATGTTATGATGAGGAAAATCGCTGCTTTGCTTGTTATGGTAAGACGACCAAAAGATCATACTGAAGTTCAAAAACAAATTTAAAAAATCGAAAGCGTAAGCGTTTCAAATTTTAAGGTGACTTTCGTTTTCGGATAACCTAAAAAGGGGTTTTTCAACATGAAATCTATTCCAAACGGACATCTCTGTACATTTCATAGAACTTTTTTCTGTTTAAATTATTTCTAGGTAACTAGTTCATGTACTCTATTTGATTTTCTGTCTCTCTTCATAATTTTACGTTACGCACAGTGAAAAACGAAGTACCTTCCTCAGATTTGAGGTCATTTTTCGTTAGCTTATTAAAAAATTGACCACTAGAATGATTTCAAGGGTTTGTTACTGCATTGTATGTAGCATTTTCTTCCGCATCGACCCATGAGAACGTTACTCTATCAAAGAAATTCCTTCACAATTAGTTATCAGCATTAAAAGAGCAAGCGTCCCATCCTTTATTTTCGCCCTCTCCTGAAAAGTTACGAAAATGTACTTACACTATACTAGACAGCAACTTAACTTGACACTGAACGTCACTACGGGTGGAGCCAATAAGAGCTCACAAGCAGTCAGCGATCTCCTCTAATTCGTCAAGTAGGCTGTGACGTTTTATCTAGCTCGTTCTTCATACTCTAACGTCACGCTGACGTCACGATGTTGTTGTCAAGAAACCTTGCAGTGTATTATAGTCTGGTTCTGAGTCTGAGGTACAGAGTTTATCTCTTTCATTTCTCCTCCCTCTCTTTTTTACAAAAAGAAAAAAAAAAGATATCTAAATACATCAAAATGGGGTAAATTAAAGAATTTCATTGCTCTTATTGTAACATGCGATCTACCGTACTAGTTATTTAATAGATGGCGTGTCTTAAGTTACATTTGGCGTACAATTGATTTCAGGAACATCATTTGATGCCTAAGAATGTTTTTTGCAAATTGTAGGCTGTAAAAAAAGCGTTGTTACAATCTGAATTTTTTGAATGGTATGTTTCAGACATAACGGGTTCTTAAAGATTTATTTTTAGCAATCATGCTTTTTGTGAAGCGTCCCTTAAGAATCCAAAATGCAAGCTTAAAAATTAAAGCACATTCTTCGGATAGAAGGTTGCTTCTCGCAAACGTCCCTGCATTCCGTCCTTTGAAAATGCTTGGGATTTTCGTTTTATATTTTTCGAAATGAAAGGTTACCTTCTGTTGCTTCTTTCATTACCCCCCCCCCCCCCCCCAAAAAAAAAAAATCAACCGAGAACTAATTATTCTATTCATAAAAAAAATGTTTTAAAAAAAAGTGAAAATACTTTCTCTTCGATATAATTAATTCTGCAAAGATGCCGCTTTCACTGTATTCATGCTGTTCCAAAGAAATAATGTAGATTAAGAAACATGCATTACATTTAACTGGCAATATTTTTTGCGTATGTAGCGTGCTCAGAGGCAATTTTTTACACTCTTTATCAACCACGCTGTCAAGAAAGCGAATTCTGTAATTGTGCGTAATTTAGCTACTAGTTTCTTTCTGAACTCAAGCGGTCATCATATTCTCTCGCACCTGTTGATTTAAAACCCGGAAAACAGGAATGCAACGAAGCCAAGGTTTTCTCAATTGAAGGTTATGTAATCAAAGAATCAATAACCCCGCCCTGTCCCAATTCGAGGCATTCGAAATTGTTCTTCTGGTTATAAACAAAGAATTCGCGGCCAATTTCGAGTTAGAAAGTTTTACTCAATCCATAATTAAGTGTATGGTTAGTACATGATTTCCCAATGAGAGAAACAAAGATTGATTAAACTGTAACAAGTTTTCTTTTATTAAACAAAGTGAGTCATAAATTACAGTGTTTGTGTGTTTCCTTTAACACTGTTGATATTTTTTTTTTTACCGAAATGATGGTGTGAAAAGGTTGCAGCTTACAAGCGAAAACGCGAATTCTTTGCAATAAATACTGAATTTAAGAACAAAAAAATTGAATTTTTGAAAATGAAACTTGATATTATGAAGTTGCAGCGTTACAAGTGACAAAGCGAATGATTTACAATAACTACTTAATTCTATAAAAGGAAAAAAATGAAATGTGAATTTTTAAAACTGAAACTTGAGTAGAGTGGAGTGGCAGCGTTTCAAGTGACACTGCGAATAATTTACAGTAAATGCTGAAATTAATAACAAAAAAAGAGGGAATTAGAATTTTTAAAAATAAAACACTTGCATTTATTGCATTTAACTTTTTTCATTGGGTGAATATTTTTTGTTTCAATCGTTTTCATCTTTCAGTTTTTTTTTTCGTATTTTTTCTTTTTATACGAATTTTTATTTGTAATTCGAGTAAACTATAGGAGGCACTGCAAATTTTGGCAAATGGCGGCTGAAAGAGGTAAAACCAACTCACGAACGTAGGATATCACATGTCCAATGAGACATATGTCTTGTCCGAGCGAAATTAACTCCAAATTTGCAGTTCTAGATCCTGAAAACACGCCACCTCTTGGTGATGTAATGAGTTAGCCAAAGAGGTAAAACATTCCCTTCTTCCTTTGTGGAAAAATGTCGACTCCAGGCAGTTTGTGGTTATAACGTATTTACAAAAAAATACATATGAGAAGCTCAATAAACACGACGAAAAATTGATGTCATGCACCAAGCTTAGAAGCAGGTTATCAATTACGATACTGTCGTCCCCGCTTAATCGGGTAACGTATAAACGAATGCCCGGCTTATACGAATAAAATATCCCGGAACCGATGCCATAGATGTAATGTTAAAGATCCCCACTTAATCAAATACCCCGCTAAATCGAATAATATTTTTTGGAACCGACAGCATTCTCTTAAGCGGGGCTGACGGTATTTGTTTTTTTTTTCCTCTTTCAGCAACCATTACCGGTAGATTGTAGCGCCCTCTACACTTTATTTGAACTGCGAATAAATTGCATTGTTTTATGTCATTTTTGCAGACGATTTAAAATTGTTTCTTTGTTGCTGCTTCAAACCAAATTCGATTTTTGCAGTTAGGGCAAAACAACCATGTTCTCTCAAAAGATTTCTGAACTCAAAAATTGATCGAAGTTTCAATCGTTTCTGCAGGTGTCAGAACGTGCGGGCAGGAGCGTCGGGGACCGGAGGCGACCCCCACCTCCAAAGGGCTGTCAACGGAGTTCGCTTTCGACAACCCCTATTTCCGGGACCAAGAGAACGACCAAGACACAGAGAAAGGTAAGGGCTTTTTTTTTTATTCCATGGGAAAAATGTTCGAAGTTGAAATTAGCAATGCAATCATCATTGCGTATTTCCGCTAATGTACGTGTGTCACGAATGTTCCTGGTTTCTAATTCCAAGCTTCATCGGCTTTAGGAGTGTTTTCGGTAAAACCGCGACTGTCCGATCTTCGATTATCCGGTACTTCCCATCAAACGGCGTACGTTTTTCTTTGTTGATCGATAAGTAAAATACTTTATAATAAGCAGTATTTCTAGCAAACTTTTCATCCTTTTCTGAAAGAGCCCCATCGATCGCAAAAAATAAAATAAAATAAATAAATAAAATAAATAATAATACGAAAAAAATCTGTTCTTTCCAATGATACCAACGGAAGAGAGGTCGAAGGTGACAAACCCGAGCTATAGCGAGTTGAAAACAAGTGATTTTTCACGAGAAGGGTTTTGACCGTCACTTTGGACTGGAGGACAATATATTTTACAAAATCAATATTTGAGCTCTTCAACTGTGACCTACTAAAAACAAGTATTTTGACTATAGAACTACGAAATATGAGCACTTGATTTTCTTTTTGTTAAAAAATTATGATCTAGGAAAATCATAAAATCCAGGGGGAAAAAATGCCCGCCGCGTTTTCCGTAAGTTTACATGCGTGCTACACAAAATCTAATAAGCTCAACTTCACAAAAATACAAAAGTATTTTAACAACCAAAAGTACTTTAAGCTCCGAAAATTTCAATCTTTTAGTGTGATAAAATTTTCTGCAACCTTAGCCTTAACATGGCAATTCGTTCCACGAAGCTGATCCGCCATTTTGGATCCCATTTTCTGACGTATCCTAAAATCTTAAAGATTTGGGTTTCAGAAGCTAAAATTTTGCATAGGTTAGTTCCAAAGACCTCTATAAAATGTCGTCCAAATCTGAGATGATCGAGTGGGGATTACTGTTTCACTTGACATGAAAAAACTTTAATACAACATATTTATGTTCAGGACACATTTTAAAGCTAAAAATCTATTTAAAAAACAAAAAAAATAAAAATTGATTAACTAATGATGCTTTGGGGGGTGGGGGGGAGACAGTGAAAATAAAAGAAGAGAAAATGGTTTAAATTGACATTTTAATCATTTTATTCAAACTGATTTAAATCAACCAACTCTGGTTTTAAACACGAATAAAAAACTCATTCGCTAATGTTTTTGTATGCACTTCAAATGTTGACTTTAATTTTGCTGAAAGATTGTACCTTTTATTTTCAGGAAAAATGAGATCATCTATCAACAACAAAAATTCATTGCGCTCCTCTAAGGTAAGTTTTTTCCTCTTGTTTTATATTTTGTAGGAGAGAAGTCTCAGTTTTTGAAATTGCAGCAATGAAGTATTTTAAGGATTTCTGCCAAGTTTCAAAAACATAAACAGATGAATAGCATAAAACATTTTTTCGTGGTGAAGTTGATGTTTTCGTTTATGAATTTCTACAGCTTCCCTATATCGTCTGGAAAAGTAATCTTGGAGCTTGTGTCTCAGTGAACCATTAGTGTTTAATTCAATAAATAATAAAAACATTTTAGAAAAAAAAAAAAAAAAAGAAAGAAAAATAATTGTGCAGGCTTTAAAAGTTTGCCTAGAAATTGCTCTAAAAAGTAAAAAGTAATTTTATTCTGTGAACATCTTCGATACTATTTCTAAACATAATTTTTAAAGCCGACGCAAACACACCAGGTAAAATGATCCCATATTTCGTTTCACTTTTCAAGAAAAACACTCAAAATTTACCGTTTTTTAACCGTATGATTTATCTTTTTTTTTTTTTTTTTTTTTTTTTTTTTAAATTCTGACTTCAAAAATTATGTTTAAAAGCAATATTGACGGTGCTCAAAGAATAAAATTATTTTTTACTTATTAGAGCAATTTTCAGCTGCACTTGTGAAGTTGGTTCTTTTTTTCCAAACATGATTTATTTCATTCTTTTTAGTGTAAATGTATTTCAAAATCTGTGGTCAAATTCTACGTATTTTGCCATTACCATCGAAACTAGTTTCAATGGTAACGATTTGGCCCGTTATCTAATTATCTATTATTGGACTGAAAAAAAAGATAAAAATACCACTGAACAATGATAATTATGAATTTAATGTTTTCTTCAAATAAGCCTTCATCTAAAATTCTCACTTTGCTGTTTTATGGGGACCCCTTTTTATGATGAGTTTTTGCAAACTTTAAAAATGCTTCCCTCCAAAGAATGAAAAAACAAAAAAAGAAAGAAGAAAGCTCTTTCACAAAAAAAAGGAAATTTCATTGTAATAATAAATTCTATAATTTTAGAATAAATCATTAGCAAATAAAGTGCCCTTAATGACTTCTGTTTTCATTTTTATTACTTAGCTGTTAGGACACTCCATTTTTCAGACTTTTAGCATTTATATAAAACTTAAATGTTTAATTTTATTACACTCCATTTTTCAGACTTTTAGCATTTATATAAAACTTAAATGTTTAATTTTATTTGTCATGGAATTCAGTTGCAAGTAGTATGTAAATAATTGGGGACTCCTAGTCGATGAGGTATAACTAGTGCTGGCGTCATCTAACGGCAATGTTTTGAGTTATTTTTTACCTTGGATAAAGTTACTTAACAATTAACATAGCGATGTTTTCTAATCAACAAACCGTTTTTTTTTACTTTTTGCTATCTTTTTTGTTTGTACTAATTTTTTAAATGTCTGAGAACATTTTACTCACACTCATTATATTAAAAGAGAAAAATATTAAAAGTTATGAAATGTCTTTTGTTCTGGAGATTAGAAATTACAGAAAAAACTTGAAGAATTGAAATGAGGCTCCAATGATTCCACTTGCGACAGTTCAATTGTGATCAATTAACATGGACATAAGGAAATGTGCATGTAATTATAGTCCCCCCCCCCCCTACTTATCCTTTGACTTTTATTCCCTGCTTTCGCATAACTGTCAAAATGTTTTTAGTGCTGCCATCTATTATTTAGAAAAGAAATGAATTCTGCTAGAGACTAATCAGATTTACCTCCTTTCCATTATAAAACTTGAATGTCGGTTTTTGTGATTTTCAATAAAGTTATGACACATATAAAGTTTAAATGAATAAGTTAATTGCTCGAAAACACTTAAATGCGCGAAAGTTTTTGGGTAATTGGTTTTCGTACAGCAACAAAACATAACCAAGGTAGCACAAAAAACGTTCAAACGTTTTTAATCCGTTGTCACAACGTTAATAACTATTTTACAACCTTAAAAAACGAAGTGTGCTACTTGGGAAGAAAGGAGCTTTGTGTTTTTAATTTAAACCGTCGTTGCTTTGATCCTCTATCAGTATAAGAGGGTGGGGAAAGCATGCTTGTTTTTTGTATAATCTTGAGCAAAGGAGAGACCATGATTCAGTTTATTTAATTTATCAAAATGAAAGATGTTACTGGGAAGCAGGACAAGGGGTCATTGTTTTAAGCTATTCAAATACCAGGCTAACTTGGAGAAAAGGAAAAATTACTATTTTAGTACTGTTAGGCACCTTCAGCAGCTTGCCGGGTAAGGAGTAAGGGAGTGGATTGCTTTGAGAGGGCCATTGATCCTGGCGCGGATCCAGAGGGGGAGGGGTTATTACCCCTCTCTTCAAAAATAGCCTGAAACTGCATTTTTGATCCTAATATTTTGAAAAAAAAAAAATCCAAATAACCCCTGTTTTCGCACAAAAGTTGCACTTTGACCTCTCCCTTTTCGAAAATAAACCCAAGTAGCACACTTCGTTTTTTAAAGGTTGTAAAATGATTATTAACGTTGTAACAACCGCTTAAAAACGTCTATAAAACGTTTAAAGGTTATTTGTGCTACTTGGGACCCCATCCTAATAATCCAGAAGCTGGATCCGCCCTTGCATTGAACTTCATTGGAGTCTATAAATTGACTAGAATCAGCCTAGCTGGGCCCAGTGTCTGTTGCTGGTTGTTACATTTGTGTTTTCTTGCAAACGGTGGATCCCGTGAGTCATGGACACTTTCAAGGAGAGAATACTCATGGATCAATAAATCTGTTGTTCCTCCGCAGGTTTCCGATTTCTCCTCCAACAAGACGAAGAAGTCTCGGAGCGGGAAGAACCCCTTCACGTTCAGTGGGGGCGCGAGCAAGAAGCAGAGGGCCCTCGATGATTCCTGTCTGCAAGTGGTAAGAGCATTTTATTTTATACTGTGTCTCATTTCCCTTTTTTTTTCCTCGTAAGAGAAGCTTTTAAACATAGCCAGCCTTCGGCTTTCTACATGCTGTACCGACAGCCAGAATATAGGGTAAAAGCACCAGTAGTCGGCCATTTAAGAGATCTTTTGTTGATCTTGGCTAACCTAGAACTTTCAGCTATACAGCAACAAAAACAAGGTAAAACTATAGAATGAATCTTTCTGATAGTGAATCACCTGCTTGTTTCAGAAATTAAAAAAAAAAAAAAATGTTAAAATCCAAGCTGTTGTCAACACTAGTAAATGCTCTAGTAGTCGGCCACAGAATCATCTTAGCTGAAAAATAAGCAGAATCGCAATCTTGGATGACGGGCACACCATTCAAAATGAAATGACTCATTACTAATTCAAAAAAAGTACCTAAAACTTGACTGCCACTGGTTGATGATTGAGGATAGGTACATGAATGTGTGAAAGCGTCATATCTGATTTTGAATTAAAAATGCACTATTTATGAGGAGTTTTATGTCATTGTGGCCGACTACTGGAGCACTTACCCTATTGTCATTCATTTCAGGAACCCGAACGTACTGTGGTGAGTCTTCGTGGTCACGATTTCACTGGTCTAGGTTTCAACATCTGCGGCAACATGCGGGATGGGATCCTGGTCAAAGATGTCCTCCACAGAGGACCTGCCAGTGAATCTGGTCTCATCAAGGCTGGTGAGTGCTTTTGCTTATTGCCTCGAAGCAGCCACTAGTTTAAGCGTGTTTACAGCGTTGGGCAAATGTTCAACCTGTGCAGGAAAAGAAGAAAAAGACTGGCCCGCCATCTTGATTTAACTTTTTACTTGTTCGGATTAGGATATAGTTTTTTTTTTTATGGAAACAGATACAGATAAACTTTTAGCAATTTCAGCTTGAGTCATAATAAAAGTTTTGTCATTGAATGTGAATCGGAATGGTTTTTCGGAACATATATTTTTGAAACCCATTTTGAGTTACTTTCACTTGCATTTTACAAATACAAAAGATGAATATTTTTCAATTTAAAAAGAAATTAAAGCTCTCATCTAAAAGAATAGGAACTTTTTTAATATTCAAGTAAACATTATTAACAATGCTAGTAAATAAGCGATAAGAAAAAAAAAAGAAATTAAAATGAAAAAGACATTGGCCCTTTGCTTTAAAAAGGATAAAAAAGAATTTAACTTTCAGTTTTTTTATTACTAAAGTTATTCTTTTAACCTTTAGGTGACAAGATCATCAGCGTTACCGTCTCCTTCACCAACATCGTGTATGAAGATGCGCTGACAATTTTGAGCTATGCGTCTCCCTACGACGTACAACTGGAGTTGGAACGAGTGCCGGATAAGACCAGGGCCCTTCCGAACACTCCATCCGGTACGAAGCGCCCTCTGGGTTCTTGCAGCTTCAACCGCAGCGGGCAGAAGTTGTTCCACCCCCTCTACAGGAGCCAGAGCATCGACGACCTCACCCAGATCGATCGGGACTCTTCTCTACCTCCCACTCTGGGTCTGGGGCCTCGGAGGTCTCAGAGCGTCGGCGTGGCAGCCCACAAACTGGCCGCCCACTTCAAGAATTCGGATTCCAAGTTGACGGATGATAAGACGGACAGGGGCGTGTTGTCTTCCAATCAGATGTTGTCCACGACTGGTTCGCTCAACGAAAAGATGCTGGCGAACGTCATGGCCGATGGAAGTCCTCACTGGAAGAAGAGGTTCGAAGATACCCTGGATGGCGACACTGCCGATGTCGTCGACAAGTCCAGCTCGGAACAGAAGAAAGATTCGATCCAAGATGCAGAGAAGAAATCTTCGGACGGTTCTACATCTCAGACTTACATGAAAAAGAATATGAAGTACCTCGATTCGCCCCACAACAAGGGTAAACTGCAAACTTACAAATCTCCTGTCGATAAAGATCGGGATGTTGGTAGCCAAAAGGCAGAACATTCTCGGAGGGCCAAGACCATGGCAGAAGCGTCCAGTGCCCTTTGGCAGTTGGATCAGAGCATCCAAGACGGGGAAGGTTCTGACATCGAATCTTCGAAGTCGGCCAACTGGAATCCTGACGGTGGGATGGGGTCGAAAAGCGGCAGATTCGCTCAGAAGGAAGATGAGAATGAATCTGATGTTTCACACGATTCTCTGGAACTTTCGAGTAAGAAGACGAGTGGCAGGAAAAGTAAGAAACATACGAGTGCTTCGCATTCCCGCGATTGCGAAAATGAAACTTCAGAGGACATGAAGCAGAATGGCTCGAGCTCTGCTCATAAGCAAAGCTATCAACAGAAAAGCTCTAAGAAGAGTTCTCATCACACCGAAAACAATAAAAGCAAAGGACACGTAACGGAAATGTGTCCTAAGAATGAATATTCCCGAAATGCAGAACGAGTGTACGCCAATAACATTCTTAACAAAGCTGGTGTTCAAAACTCTACGGATTATTCCGGGAGATCCAAAGAGGATCCAAAAACAGTACCAGATGCAAAAGAAGCTAAAGGCTCCGATAGTGTTCCTTCCGTTGTGTATGCCAACCATCGAGAAATGCAGGAAAAAGTTGTTGTCGTCGGTAGGGCTGCGCAAAAAACTGTGTCTAACGAACACGCCAATAGTTATGGCAAAGTGAACGGCAGAGCCGCCGGTTACAGTGAACGGCAAAAACTATCTGGCGCCGAAAACTTTTCCCCAAATTATGGCAGCAGCAGAATCGTCATCAACGGCGAAACTGACGACATTAAGAACAGATTCGCGTCAAATTCGAAGAGCAACTACTCCAATCACTCGAGAGATTCTCCTTCCAACTACCCAAAGCAGGATGGCATCAAGTCCGACGAGGTTATGCGTTGGATGGAAAACAAACACAAATCGAACTTGAACCAGAAACTGTCCAAATCGTCGTCTGCCAGCCCTGCTGGAATGTTCACTCAGATCAACCCCTTCCAGCAGCCTTCGAGGCACAAGAACGCCAACTTCAAAGTCTGGTCCGGCAGAGAAGAACTCTCAGCCAATGGGAACGATTCCCAGTACACGTCATCGTTGAGTAACAGCTACGGTTCTGATTCTCCCATACAGACAAGCAGGAGAGAGAATATGTCGGAAAATCAACCTTACGTTTCGAAGACTGTTCTTATCTCCCCTTATGAGACAAGCTCTCGAAACGGCGTACCGAACTCTTCTCAGATTTTGAGCTACCGGCAGCAACACTAATGCTTTGAAATCAATGGAATGAACTTTGAACCAACGCTCCCATCTTACTAAATACCTACCGCATTTGCCTCTAAAAGAAATCCAACCGTTCGGAAAAAAGCGCTACCTCGCGGACTGCAGCTATTGGTAATGGATTCACACGACTCCAATGAAATTTTTGATTGGTTAATTTCTGAATTTAAATTTTAAAATCAACCAATCGTTCATTTCTCTACCACTTTCTTTGTTTCGGAGAACTTCGATAAATGACAGTGTGTTCAGAAATTAGGGCTCATTTTTGCTCCATGTTAAAACCTAAAAAGCTTTAGGCATTTAGTATTAAGGGGAGGCATTGGTTGAACACATATCTGCGATAGATGTGATCTCAGAATTCCTGCAGTTCTGCATTGATATCTAACTTTAACGGCAGCAAAAGCTCAATAATGATCTAACTATTTGTACATTTGCTAGTTGTCTTTGATTATGTAAAGTTGATGGGTACTTCTTGATTTGCACTGCCCCACTAGAAAAAGGACAAGTAGGGCTAAATTTCCCCTAAAAGAAGTGCAGGAGTACTAGAGTCCACAGGAGCTTAGCGTCTGTTAGCTCCTAGCTCCTTTGCAAATCATCGCCTAACGCCGAGTTCAACTACTCAAGAGGTTCGTTAAATTCGGCCAATAGAGATCGAAAGCAAGAGTGTTTTTGGTTGCCCTTTGTTTGGTAACTTTTAGTTGGTAATTTGAAAATCATTTGTCGATTTATTGTTGGGGCCGTGAAAATTAAGTAGTTCCAGTTGATGTGCATTGATTATTATTATTATTTTGAATGTCTTGCTCTTTCAATACTGTCGTCCCCGCTTAATCGGGTAACGGATAAACGAATACCCCGCTTATACGAATAAAAAATTTCGGAACCGAATATTTCCTGCGCCGTTGACGCTATGTTAAAGATCCCCGTTTAATCGAATACCTCGCTTAATTGAATGTTTCTCGGAACCGACAGTATTCGTTTGAGCGGGCTCGTACCTATTTTTTTCTGAAATGTTTTCTACATTCCCGCTTTAGAAGACACCATTAATGTACGGAAGAAAAAAAAAAACCTCACCCTAAAGCTATATTCTTCGATTCAGTTCGTTTTCATAGTTTGACAACAAAATGCCTTCTATTTGCATTTAATTTCATTGAAAGTGAAACGATTACCAAGTTGAACAAAAATACGGAAAATGTTACGATACTTTAGTTATATATTAATTTTCGTAATGTAAAATAAAGGGAATCTAAATCCAAACAAAAACGAAAGGTGGGAAGGGGACAAATTTTTGCTTCATTTAGCATGGACATCCGTAATATTTCTGACCTACGGATTTACCATTACAAAAGTTCGAAAAAAAAAAGTTAATTTTGCACTTTTCGATAGAATTTTGTGATAAAAATGAGGGTACATTCTATCTATGTTTTGTTGATGACAGATGTAGTCTTCCATATTACTTATATTATTTGTATTATTAACATCACATTGAGAACCAGTCACTGCGACTCGGCAGGCCCCAGCACTTTTTTCATCACCAAAACATTCTAAAAGATTTTAAATTGAAAAAAAAAAAAATCCCAGGAGATCGTCCGAACTCTAACGTCTCCAAAAGAAAAGCTCAAAATTGCAATTTTGACACTTCAATTTCAAAAAATTTCCGGGAGTAGACCCTCGATCACACACCTTCCTTCTCCTAACTTCAAAGATGGCCTAAATTTGAGTTATGAAGACTCCAGTTTCGAAATTTGTTGTCAAAAAAGTCTGGAATTGAGTTTTTATGACTCATCAGTTGAAAAAACTTTGAAGTTGAAGGGAGAACTTCTGAATACCGGCCTTCCTCCTTAAGTCACCAATAGATAGACTGAAATAAAGGTCTTCAACTTGGCAAAATTTTTGTGCGAGAAGCCCCGAACCTGAGTTTGGATAAGATGGCTTAAACTTGCATTTTTAAGACACCGGTTTCGTATTTTTTTTCGAGAAAGCTGCCCTTTGACCAAAGCTTCCATCTCCAAAGACAGCCCTAACTTTTTTTTAAACTTCAACTGCGAAAAATTTCGAAGACGAGCCCTCACCGAGACCCAAATGTTGAATAAACTATATTAAAACTTTTTAAAGTACAATTCCAAAATATTTGCTGGTGAAAGCTTCCGATGTATCTCACCCATAAGTCATTCACAAATATCCCGAAAAAGGCTTCAGCTTCCAAATTTTTTCTCCCGGCACTTATAAGTCCCGATCGTCTCCACCGTTGAGAGCAATCATAAAATGTCAGAACAATCATGCTCAAAGATTGAAAGATGTTCTTGTTTCCTCACAAGCCGCACACCAAACATCATCATTTCACATCAATTTCCTGTCGTACACTACACAAATCGGCCGCTTTGCGTACACCAATGCTTAATTTACGTACGTTGCTGTTTGAATTTTGTTTTTCAGACATGAAAATCTTCCGCGGATCCGCGATTTTCCGCTTCTTGTATTTTTTCTTTCCTTCCGTGACCTGAAACTTACTGTTGCAGCAAATTTGAGAAAAAAATACTCAGCAAAAAATAAAGCTTAAAATAAGTTGATTTAAAGTAGTAGAGGTTGGAATTACTTCCAACTTCCAAAATAATGGAAATATTTTTCGGATGCAGCTGGATTGAAACCTCAAGAATGATATGCAATTATCGGCAAACTATGCTTTCTATTTTGACATGCTGCCAAAAACATAAGTTTAAGTTGTAGGGAGTAGAAATAAAAAAAAATCCAGTAAAATATTAGAGAACTTAGTCAAAAAATTATTAAAATAATTTGATCTTTGTGATTTATCGAGATAACTGAAGCCAGTACAATATTAGTAAGAGAATTCATTTCTTGAAAAACATATATAATTCATCTAAAATTGCATCCCCCTCCCTTTTTTTTCTTGGTAATTTTGTGGATGACTTAAAAAGAAATGGGGAATGTGCATTTGAGAGGTTTTAAAAATGGTTAAAAATGCCTTCAATCTGCTGATTTTACTCAAGATTTCACTTCGTAAACTAAGAGGAAATTTCGCATGAATGTAATTCATTATTATATTTTTAAAAAATCTATCCGAATACTAAGCCACGCAATTTTTCCTCTTTTTTGATTTTGAGCTGTTTTCATCCCTTGAGCTTGCAGCTATTTGGTTTTGCTAAAATTCCTTTGGGGCATTGGTATGACATTACATTGTTGCCGATCATAAGCATTATCAGGCATGTTTGTTTTGAGTTCACTCTATGAGTCCTATTTTACCAGCCTAGTATCACATAAGCCGGGTAACATAGTATTGTTCTTAGTAGACTGTGATGCAAATTAAAAACCCGAAAAATAGTCTGCAACGCAATGGCGGATCTAGAATTGTTCCAAGAGAGAGGCTACAGATTTTATTACGAATCCTTTTGTGCACATTTTGGTTTACACAAATAACTTCATATTCTAAATATAGCAATTCTGAATAGATCTCATATTCTAAGATGTTTTTAGCTCCGAAATAGTGTCCAGACTTCCTCAAGAATCTGCAACGGTTGGACATGTGGTGTTGGAAGGTTACATATGAGTCTTCCTTGCACAATGCTTAAACTGGATCCAACAATTTAGATTAGTACTTCAACATCACTTGTTAGCGGTACTCACGCAATTCTAACGAAATTGAATCAAAAGTAAAAACTTGGCTACGTGTTTTACCAACGCCTGTTTAATACTAAATGTCTACTAGATTATTTGCCTTAAAGCGGGATGTATTTTTTTGAAACAAAGCGCCACTGCGGCTTGTAGCTGTTGGTGATGGATCCTAACAATACTCCAATTAAATATTTTGATTAGTTAGTTTTTGAATTTAAATTTAGAAATCAACCAATTGTTAACTTCGACAGATGGCAGTGCGTTATGAACAAAGGGAGAATTTTTGCTCTGTGTTAAAGAGCAGAAAGCAGTAGGCATTAAGTATTAGGAGACGTTGGTTTTACTCATGGTGTGAGCTCGCGGTAATCTTATTTGTATGACCCCTACTCCGCCTACTTGCGATGCTAATGTACTTAATGATCTATGGCAGTAGCTGTGTGAACAAGATTGGGAAAATTCCAATAAATCTGTATATTGTTTTTTAACCTTTAAACCAGGACTTAATTTCCAACAAAGCAAGTATGGGAGCCCCAAGATCTTTAGAAATTGATTTTTATATACTGATAGCCTGAACTCCGTTTGATATATAAATGAAATGGAACTAAAAAAGCCGAGTTCCTATAAGGTCCCACACAAGTTAAACCCTGGTTTAAACATAATTTTAAAAGAAAATTTGTTGATCATTCTGTGATTTGGAAAAATATTTTTTATTAGTGAAATGTAATATATTGTTAAATATGTCCAGTTTCGTATAGACACTGTGTTACACTAATGTACTTCCGATTGAGAATAAAATCAATGTAATTCATGCTTTGTGTTGTTTTTATACTTTAGATCAGTGGCCTCCAAAGTATGGGCCCTGGTTCCGGGCCGGGTTTTAGAATTAGAAATTAAGGATGATGAGATCCGCCGTAAAAGAAGCTAGAAAAGGTACTGGAAAAAGATTATAGAGGAATATTCCCAGTTCAATAAGAGATTTAATAGGGTTATGACAAAATGTTTCTAACCAGTAGCGAATAGAGTTTTTTTTTTTTTCTTCCGAATAGGATGGATTAGTTCAGAACATTTTAGTGTCTATGTAGGATACTGGATATCACTATTCTGAGATCGGCAATGTGGATTAAAAGTCAAGGGTTTTTTTTTGGGGGGGGGGTATAACCCCCAGGCCCGTCATTTAGGGGGCAGGGGGGTCAATTGCCACCCTCTGACTTTGCGAAATCAATGTATTTACATATAAATGGGCGTGGTTTTTTATGTTTTCCGATGAAATTGCATTGTGTTTGGACCCTTTGCCGCCCCCCCCCCCCCGTGGAAAAACTTGAAATGACGTCCCTGATAACCCCCTTTCCTCTCTGCAGAGATTCACAATAGTACAATCGACTAGGTTTGACATTCCGATCGATTTTTTTGGAAAATAGATCTAAATCAGTTCCTCCTCAACTCCTCCTTTCTAGTTTTTCAAAATTGAAGTTGTAAAAACACTGATGTGGACAAATGTTAAAGATATTGTGGAGAGGGGGTGTTGGTATGAAGCTTTTCGCGTATTTCTTGTTGTCGCGTTCTCAAACGCGAGTTTTCACAAAAAAACGGGTTTTTTGTGCCTTCATTAACAGTTTGAGAAGCTTTCTTTCGCCATTTTCTTTACGATTACTATTATTGTAACTGGTTCATAGCAACCACGTTTTATTATAACAATAGATTTCATAAAAAGAGCATCAGAGAAATTGCCGGCTGGGTCAGACCGTTACCATCGAAACTCCAAGCCTTCTGTCTGATTTGTGACGTCACTCACTTGAGGCCAGCGGATGACATTGGCGTTTATTATTGGCACGTTTTTATTAAACTTTCCATTGTTGAAAAATTGTTGATTTTGAAAAGAAGAAAATCAAACTTTTGGATCATATAAAATTTTTCTGAAATGAATACCCAAAGCACAATTCTAAAAAGTATTTATTTACATGCTAGTGTATTTTTTCACAAATTACAAACAAGATCAAGGGAACGAAAAAAATATGAGCTTTTTTTTTCTCATCATAGATTCCTCTATACTCAAAATTCGAGCACTTGTTTGGCATTCTTTTCCAGTCAGTCTGAAAGAACTCATGAATGAAAAAAATGTTATGATCAAGTAATGATATAAATACTCATTAGCATAAAACATGAATTATGCTTGTCAGAATTACCTATACTAAATGGTTTTATATTGCCTGACGAAGTTTTATTTAATTTTGCTATTCTAATTAAATCTGTCAAAAACTCAAACTTACATCACTGCTGTCAGTAAATGACCTAATTTTAAATGTTTGCTCAAAGCTCAAAAATGTATATGATTTTATTATTTGTATTTATAATTGAAAGTTCAGTATTATTCATATGAAAATACATTAATGTTTTTGACACATATTAATACATGGATATTCATGATCATGATGTTGAGATCAGTAGAAGTTGTGGGCGGCTTCCTGGAATTATTTTTAACTTATTTTTTTCTAATAAGTAAGGTTTTATTCATGCTTATATATTTTTTATTTTTACAAAAGCGCAATTTGTACTAAACTTTTAATACCAGTCTCTTTGCTTCTGCAATTTTACTTTAGTTGAGATCAATAGTAGGCCCTATGTAATATGAATTGCTCTAAATTTAAAGGTACAATGAAGATTTCCGACAACGTTGGTTGTTGGCGAAGCTAAAAATTTGGCTCAATTTACTTGAGTCAAACTTTGACTTGCAAACTTTTCTTTTTTCACAAATTAAACCTTCAAAAACCATTCAGGATTATAAAATGTCAAGGAGCAGTTAATATTTCGTCAATCCAAAACTGACGTCGAAAGGTGTGATAGTTTTCGCAATCATAAAATTGCGCCTAAAGTCACCACATGAACGCTTTCCAAAATGTTTAGCGCAACATTTATGTTAGTTTTAATTTTGTTTTATGGCTTCATTTATTTCGTTGACCGATTTCTTCAAATTTGAGAGAATTGTGCTAATATAGTTAAATGGCTTTTCAAATATCGCCAAAAATTTTACTTTAATTGACTAGCGTAAAATTAGCGAACTTGAAATCTCATCAAAAAAAATTGACAAAAATACTTTAATTAAATTAAGTCATGTTTTAAGGTTTGGAAAAAGCAGATTTTACGAAAATGGCTTTTGCAAATTTTTGGCGAAATTAATTGTCGAAGATACAATCGGTACATATTTCACTTTCAGCAAACTTTTTAAAAACGGGCCAAAACCCAGTATTAATAAAATTCTTATCATTAAATCTGTCAATTTACAATGAAAATATCAAAGCATATTTATCATATAGCACACGAAGGACTTGAGTGTTTTGCCAGGAATTGATTACTTAACTGAAAATGGCTGCTTGTAGATATTTTGTTTGCAGCTTGTATTTGAGTTTAGAACAGATACGAAGTGTTTGTCAATGCAATACTCTAAACGCTTTAAATATTTTATACTCTTTTAACAGGTAATCCACCAACTTCATTTCATTACGAAATCTTTGGATATGGTTTAGGAAAATGGTTAGTCTAGCTAGCTTCTTGACTTAACTTTCGGACCAAGAGGTTACATTTTGAAAAAATGCAGCTTTTACAATAAGGAAAAAGAATTTTCAATTAGGCAACCATTTTCCATGAATAAATATTTAAATTTCGCACAGAAAGTCTGAAATAGATCAACTAAACTTAAAGCTCAGTCAACTAATCCGCAAACTATCGGAAATTTCAGTTAGAACTGAAAAATAAGTTAATTTCAAGATTATAAAGGAATATGATGCATGAAAGAAAGTACAACTTACCTTTTATGATCCAAATGTAGGTAGGTTTCTATGATAAAATCTACCTAGAAGAAGATTCTTCTAGCTTGTTTGAATGGGTTTTGCGTATAATAACAAGCTGGAAAATGAACAAAACTGGCCCCAATGTGATGACGTAGCCCCTAGCAACCGTTTCAGACAGAAAGAGTTTCGATGGTAACGGTCAGACTGAAAAGTCGGCGATCGCGAAGCACATTTTCAGTAAGGGAATCCATGATATAAAATTCAAAGAGGCCAAAATAATTTCACGGACTTCAAATTTTTTCCCCAGATTGAATAAACAAGCTTTGGCATCCAGTCATCTGTCAATCCCGAGCCGGAAGGTAGAGGGCGCTGCGTTTTCAATTTAAAATCTTGCAGCATCAGCAGTTCGAAATTTCGCATCAGTCGCCAAATTAATCAACGACACCCACT